>JABCKS010025256.1:0-19974 GCA_018851325.1 Termitomyces sp. DKA19 | reverse complement strand
GGTGTGATATGTGAAATGCTAACAAAGCTTCCCCCTGACACCACTTTCCCCCTCTCTTTCATCATCCCACCCCACCTCCAGCAAACCCTGATGCCCCTGGCAATCTCCAACAACTCCCAGCAATCCCTGATGAACTCCCAGCAATCTCTGATGCTCCTCCAGTAGTCCCTAGTGCCTTCATTAACCCAGCCAATCCTCCTCAACTTACCCACCCTTCTGGAATGTCTTGGCAATTGGGGCACCTCCCATACCACTGCAATCTGCTAACTGATTATAACTGACACCTGTTGGACTCATGCATTTCCAACAAGCTCCACCATTGACCTGCCCCCTCTGGGGTAAACCCTGTAGTCAGTATATAAAGTTGTAGAATAGTACTTGCTAGGCAGTCTTAATATTACCAATACTCTCCTTTACATTCATACTAGTTCCTATTCTATCTCTGTTTTCTTTTCAATCCCATTTCTGTATTTCTTTTCAATCCCATCTCTGTAAATCTATTCCTTTGCCTCTGTCTTGCCTCATCTTCATCTCATCTTGACTGTTTCCTTTTCCCCATGTGCCTAAGTTCCCTTGTCTCCAGATTCATTCCAACTGCCACTATGGTCCATGTTTACACCTCTATGACCCTGGACATGCATACCTAACTTTGGACTTGACTCATGACCTTTCCAACACTACACCACTATCAGCTTGGTTCTGATCTGCCCTCTGGATATACTCCTTGTCTTAAGCTTTCTGACCCACTCTGGACTTAGTCAAAACCCCTCCACCCACTCACTGCCACCCATATCTGACACCTGGAACTGTCTGGGATGCCCAGTTATAAGTGCAGAACATTGAGTCTGTCTAGTAAGGATTTGCCCAGTTAAGCTGTGCCCCTATAGTCAGTGGAACCTGACAGTTAGAGAAGGGAGGAGGAGGCATTCAAGGAGGGTCTGAGGAGAATGAGCAACAGTTTATGTAGATTGGTGTAAATTATTAAATTCATTGGTGTGAAGGGTGAGAGAAGCTTGGGTAGACTGTACCTGAGTCTCCAGAGCTAACAAATGATGCCAGGCATTGTCCTGAGAGCTGAAAGTGTCCAGAGGGTCTACTAGCAGTGTTGGAGTAGTTATAGAGGTGTCAGGCTGGGACACAATGGTAGGGAAGGGACTTCTAGGAGCAAGAGTAACTCTAGCAGCTAAAAAGGGCTTCCAGACCAAAAATGAGAGACTTGTTCTGCTGTAAAAGTGACCTCTGGAGGCTGTGGCTCAGTCACACAACTGGCAGAGAGAGATCCAAAGAGATATATTCAATAATAGGTATATCTACAAGTATAGCTACACACATGGCAGAGGAAGATACAAAGAGAACAAGTCTGAAGATACTCCCTTAGTCAGGTCAGAAAAATACCCACCTGATTATGTTATGTTTACATAATCTAGTGACTATGCAGAAGGTCAACACTAATCTGAATTATAAACAAGGAACTACCACAGCTAGAGAGCTGAAAGTGGGATCTATGGATAGGTCAAGAGCAGGAACATCAATGAAAACTATAGTGGGGGTAATCTGAGGGGGATAGGACATGGAGAAATGGGAAAACTTGAGGGGTCCCCTGACAGAGGGGAGATATATAAAGGTTTGATCTTTCCATACACATGGCTTGTTATGGTCGGAACCAATGTTGATCTAAATGTTTGAGACAACCCATATGTTCTGGTTGTTTGTAACCGAGGTTCCTGACTGATTGTCAATGTTAAAAACCAGTGGCAAAGTTTGCAGTTCATTGAAGTCTATAAGAAAGCTGCATAGCCAGCAGAGCCCTAATTTAGGGTTGACTTTTGGAATTTTACCGAGTACCAACAAGCTGTAACAATACATATTCCGAGTCTGCTATGTAACTTGGCTAACCTGGGATATTTCGGCAGGTGTATACATCAATCAAAACGTGATGTCGAGGTGGGCCATTTGTCTCCGCTATTCTCTTACTCAATATTTTCGACGAACATCTGTATGCACATTCTCTACGTATCATGATTACATAGGGCCAAGAAAAGGAGATAGAGGTATTTTCTGGTAGGCATTTTGCTCGAACAAATCTGACTCAAGGTCTTGCCAGTGGTTGTCGGAATGTCAGGAGGGGTGGATTCATCTGTGACAGCAAAATTGCTTGCTGATCAGGTATGTTACGCGATCTGCGCCCAGAAATCCAAGGAATCATGCCACAGCTATCTAGAACTATGACCTGTCTGCGGTGTACATGAGGAATTGGGACACCAGGGACGAATCTGGCACCGACAAGGGCTGCGAATGGGAGAAAGATTGGGAAGACGTTCAAAGAGTATGTAAGCTCTTGGATATTCCTTGTCAAATTGTACGAGGTCTACCTCACCGCTTTTAACTTTATCTGATATCCTGCATCTGCATAAGATTGACCTGTCGAGAGAATATTGGAATCGAGTATTCGAACCTTCGCTACGACAATGGGAGGATGGTGTTACTCCGAATCCAGACGTATGGTGCAACCGGTATGTCTTGATTTCTATTTCAGACCCATAAATTGAACGTTGTATGATCCCAGGGAAATTAAGTTTGGGGCGTTACTCGAGCACCTTCCAATCTCGTCCAAACCGTCATCTCAAACATGGTTTGCCACAGGTACCGTTCATAGTTCAATAGCTTCATCCTAGCTTTCATCATGTTAAGGTCACTATGCCCGTAAACGGTGGGTAGAAGATCCCATGAATCCCAAACTACGTCGTCCCCAACTCCTTCGTGCTGCAGACATGACAAAAGATCAAACATATTTCCTCGCTGGAATCTCTGAACAAGGTCTCGGTCGCGCCCTTTTCCCTCTCGGTGATCTACTCAAGTCGCAAGTTCGAGAAGTCGCTAAACACCACCGTCTACCCACCGCTGAACGGAAAGAAAGCATGGGTATATGCTTCGTAGGCAAAAAGGGAAACTTTGGTGACTTTATCTGTACGGTAATCTTGCGGTCTACATCCCTTTTTCAAGCTAATGCCAATTTGGTTACAGCTTCTTACATCCCCCCGAACCCAGGTCCTATCATAGACCTTTCTACAGATTCAATACTTGCAATGCACCAGGGCTTGTGGAACTACACCATTGGTCAAGGAGCACGAATACCAGGGATGAAGAAAAAGGCTTTTGTCGTCCGCAAAGATATCAAACGAAATACCATTTATGTCGCACCTGGCGCGTGAGTCCGTCTTGTACCTTATATGTAATTTGTAGCGGTGATCACTTTCTGGTCAGAGATAACCCCCTGCTATTGTGTAGTGCTATCCATGTAACCACATTCTCTTTCATCTGGACAGATGCTCCTCCAGCCGGCTTCCATGGGCCGACTGGATATCGGGCGCATGTAAAGTTGATGCACAAGATGAAGTCGATTATGTGCTCGGTTTTCGGGTACGTGTCCTTTGTATATCGTCATTAGGTACGCTCAGTCCCCTCTAGTTCGCCTGGAACAGACAAAGTCACAATACATTTTGACAATCCCTTGTCTGGACTATCTCCTGGCCAGGTGGCTGTGATATATGATACTGGAGGACAATGGTGTTTGGGGTGTGGAGTTATTACCGATACGGTTCCTCTTGATGAAAAACTTTACTCGTAACGAGATATCGGTCAGGCCTTGAAGTTTGTCGAGCTGTCCCCCACTCCTTGGAGAGTCCTTCTGGGATGCAGAAGTACAAAACACTGTAGAATCTCAGTCCATAAGTATGAGGAATAAGAAGCTGAGGTTATTCCTGACGACTTACGCGAATAGCCCATTGGTAGTCACGTGAGGGCAACTTGCTCCTTTTCCGGTTTATAATGTTTGGTACATTCTCTCACAAGCGACATACTATGGCTGAACAAATTGCTGGTCCTAGCACAATCCCTGTCCTACAAGCCTCTAAACCCGCACAGACTCTATTAGATGAGGACTCCAGTTCAAGTGCAAGTGCTAGCCCTACATTGACCACCCTGGAGACTCCAGCTCCACTTGAGTCAACACCTTCTGAACTAGAGACGGCAGAACCGGCACGAGCAGACGATCTGCCAACAGTTATAGCTACTCGGCAGCCACAGACTCCTATATCCTCGCCCAAACAGAGTCCAATAGACAAGAACAGCGAGAACAGCGGTAATGCCGCAACGCCGCCACGCACTCAGTCAGGGATACCAGCCTCTTTGAAACCTAACAAGGTCACTGTGTCAACGAAGGGAACAAAGAGCGTTCAACATAATGAGATTGATGACCATGCACCGTGGCATGGTGTTGTTGTCGACTATGCCCCACAGAAGGAGCAGGGTAAGTAACTGTGTCCAGCGTCAAGACAAGTTTCAACCGAATGATCGAGATGCTCCAGCAGTTATATTTCCGGCAAAGATGGTGTATTCTTCCCCCAACATACCATATAACAACGAAGGATGGGCTTTTCAACGGGCCATGGGCTATTCAAACTATATCGGCTCTGGATACGTCTTTCTCAAACTCCACGGGGAGAAGAGAAAGAGGAACGTGAAAGACAACACATACGTGAGCACTGATATCGCTTAACCTCGCAGTGTGTGTATGAATAAGCTTTCCATAATTCAGGTCTTTATCGTATTGGAAGGAGTTGTAGAAGTCCTGATTCACCAAACATCATATGCAGTCTCCGCTGGTGGCGTATTCGTCGTACCTCGAGGTTGGTAACCTCTCTTCTCTTACGACTTTGGGTTTCATTCACACACGACGTCGTATTCCTATAGGAAACTTCTACACCATCCGTAACATATCTGAAAAAGAAGCTAAGCTTTTTTTTACGCAGACACGGAAGCCAGAACCAGAGATGACGGTCGACACGAAAGGCCTGAATCGGCCAACCTCCAAGACCTTTATCTTGGCAGAATGGTTCTTCAAGTACCTCGTGACCCACTTTCTTCGGCTCCGCTCGAAGGCGTTTGACTGGTACTGGCATAACCTCGCAAGGTATCAGCATCACTTCACCACACGACGGCTGTACTTGCTCTTCTTTGTTCTCGGTCTCATGATACGGCGGCTGCCATTCATTGGCTCTCCACCTATCCTCAATATCCAGTTTGTCCGCCTCAGATGACGCTTCATCTAGGTGTAAATCCAGAGGAAATATTTACATTGGTCATCTTTTAACATATTTCCATGGTACATGTAATATTAGCAAGCTGACAGCAACCACTTGGGTGATTAGAGTGAAACTTCTGGTGCGATTAACATTGAGGCGATAGAAACGTAAAGGATCAGTTACAACTCAGATTGCAAGACCTTAAGTACTTGATCAACCTCCACTGCATTACAGATTCTGTCAACCAGATATCTATGCAAGAGAAGCCCAAAAAGGCCTATCGTTATGGCCGTAGAATGCTGCAGTTGAGAGGGAAGGAGTGCAATGTCTTTCCAAGGTTATGTCACAGCACGTAGTGATATCACAGGGTCACGCCACCCGCGAACCGGACGGTGTGATTTCAGGTCGAACTGCAACAATACCCATGCTCTAGTCATCTGTACCCATATTTCTATTTATGTCCGCAACAGTTCTATCTCCCGACACCTATGAACTTGTATACGGAAATGCAAGCCTAGATGAGAACCTCGCCTTTGATATTGAACAATTGGACTCAAAACGGCGAGCCGAAGAGAACATCGGCGGATCCGGGAAATGTAGACGCCCATCCGTCTACGTGGAAGCGTTCGAGAGTATGTCTTCGTTGCAGAAAGTTTTGAATGATACCAAATCCGCCGCTAGAAATGCTAAACACTGTCGTGGAAAGCGAACCACATCTTCTAACAGTCAAGGAACTCGACACATTGGCTGCTTTGATAAGGCTTCCATGTACGCCAAATACTTTTGATCTTGAGCTGGCGTGACTCTCGATAGATGATGCTCGTTATTGCCTCATTCGACTCCTCTTGCGAAAAACCAATGCATGGCACACCTTCAAATCAATGGAAAAGTTCAAAAAAGAAATTGGCGAAGACGGTCTGCATTGCGCTATCGTCGCGTTGTGTAAACCTATCCAAGACGAGCCCGGTATCCAAAAACATATCAAACAGAAGCCAGAGCTCAACAAGGTACCAGGGGTGGAGATCATCGATCTTACTCATGATTCCGACGAAGAAGAGACCAAACCGAATATCACTGCCACTGATTCAAGACCATCTTCTATACATGAACAAGAGATGAAATCGGCACTTGCTTCTCTGCTACAGTTTCGTGCGCCACCTTACGAGCCAGATTTAAGTTTCTTCCTGCAAGACGAATCTTCTATGGGTTTAGAGGAAGTGCTCAAGAAGTTAAGCAATGACCAACTCCGTGAGCTTGTCAAGGAGACCAAGATCAAACCAGAAAGAACCAACGTAAATAACTTTCCACCCACCCTCCACTTTCTCGTATCTTTACTCCTTTCTCCAGAAACATGCCATGGTCTATTCCTTACTTCTATATGCCTCTACTCAACAGGCCTTTGGTTTCGAATCCAAGGACAAGAACAGGTGTAACGTGCAGTCAAGAGACGGCCTCAAGCAAACATTACTCACCTTCAGTGGAAAGGCGAAAGCCAGACCAGAAACTCAAGAGAAGCGTCTCTTACAAATGGCTCTAGCTAAGCTTGGTGAGACGCATTGTTCAATACGTTTCCTATTTACCTAGTTTCTCTTTCTAACTCAGGTAGAAGTGTGCGAGTCAATGTCGATCTTCACTGGCTAGTCGCACGGCTCAACGTCATCTACGAAAGATCTACGGAATACCCTAAATCTCTACTTGTGCCATCTCTCCTGATCTCTTTCAAGAAACGCAGCTACCCTGAATACAACTTCACAAGAGATAGCATGATTTGGCCCTCTCGCGAGGAACTTATGGAATATTTCGAAGCTCTGAGACTTGAGGCTGCTATTCAGACTGAGCTTGAACCTCCATCATCTAGTCGGCCCCCAACTCAGACCCCAGCACCCTCTATCGGACATCAAAGCAAATTTGTTACGCTTGTTACACCTGGCCGAGGACGAAACCTACCTACGCCCCTTCGGAGTCAGCTGAGCGCTACTCCTTCTACCAGGAGTCCTGCCATGTCCAGGAATGAGGAGGATGATCAGGAAGATAACGTTGTTCCGGAGTGTGGAGAATCCTTGAAAGTCCAGATCGCACGAAGAGTGAAAAAAATCTTTGATGAATATGTGTTCCCGAAGTGGAAAGAACTTGTTGCGAAAAGGAAAGGGCAGGGTCCCAAGGTGAGAGCCCCTGGCCTAGAACGATTTGAGCCAGGTAGGGAGCTGCTATTTTACCTCTCTCGTCTTACTAAATCTTACCAGGGTTTGTCTATACCCGTATCCTCAGCCATGCCATGCAAGCCCTTGCAACGTTAAAGCTCCACGCAGAGGAGAACGCCGTTGTAGAGGCCTTGCTGCAACAGAACTTTTGGCGTCAAGGGAAGCGTGCTAGGTGGTACGAGAGGCGGGCACTTCTACACACCAACTATCTGTGCCGTAATCCAGAGGGAAAGAAGAAGGATTTTTATGTGCTACGTCAGGCTATGGAAGGTATCAAGGAGGCACTGAATGACGAAGATACTCACTTGAGTGAGTCTGTCATTGTATCATGATCAATCATTCTGATAGATGCTCCACCAACCTAGTCTATCGCCCTAGCCTTGTCCGGAGATTAATGAGGCTCGAGAAGCAGTTGAAGGTCCCGGAAGAACGTCGCTCCTTTTGTAGCGGCGAATTGAGGAGGGCGAAGGAAGTTCAATTCTTTGCCGAGAGAATAAGAAAGTCCAGCAACAGTCTTGAGCTGAATTCCCATGGACATCCCATAAAAATCAAGGAAAATGGTCTTCGGATATACTTCTCTCCGAAAGTCACCAACACCGTACCCAACACCGAGACATCTGCCGACGATGAGGGATTCGCATCCGTGAGATTCGCCCCTTCCCATTGATACTTCTGACCTCATCATTTTTAGGCCGAGAAAGGAAAGTGGAAGGGCAAGTCTCTGTGGCGCGGCCGCAACGGCGAGCACATTAACGTCGAATGTAGAGCTCTTCAGTATTACGAAGAATTAGGCTATAAAGGGTACGACCTTGCCTTACCAAAGCTACTTCAATCTTCGAATCCTTTTCAGCTTTCATTCCGAAACAAGGATTTTGACCACTCTGTTCGCGCTTCTTTTCTGGGATATCATCTTCATCGACGTGCCTGGCGCTTTTGAGACTATGCATCAAACCGCGCCTCTGGACATAACACACGATTCTTTCTATCGCGCACGAAAGGGTCTCATTGACGCGAGGCTAGAAGAGATCAAACAGAAAGGTCGAGCTCGGGAGATCATCAAGCATCACGATGACCTTTACAGGGAGAGGAAAATTTGGTGCATCGGCGTTCGTTGGGATATTTGCCCAAAGGAGGATTTGCTTGATATTGTCGAGGTTAGTTGGTGACTTGGCATCAAATCCGTAATATACTGATATAATTTCGTAGTGCCTCGGAGGGGAATCACTAGCCATCATCTGTCGACTCTTCTGCGAAGACTACGCTGGTCGTAGTAGTGGGGTGCCCGATTTAATTGTGTGGAATACCATGACAGGGATCTGTAAGTTTGTAGAAGTTAAAGGTCCGGGTGATAGCCCTTCAGAGAATCAGAAGGTGTGTTTAATTAGTCCTAGCCTTAGTATAAGGTTGATCGTCGTGCTCTGTAGCTCTGGTTTGATTCTCTGATTGGGGCGGGTGCCAACGTCGAGATTTGCAAAGTGCTCGATAAAGACAAACCGCCGCTGATTAAATCTGCAGTGAAGAAAGCAGGGTCGCGGCGTGGCCCCAAAGGGAAGAGAAAGGCACCAGCTGATCCAGACCTCGAGATGAATTTCGATGGTCTCGACTCTCACGACTACTTGCATGATGAGCCACACGGATCCCCTTTAGGCCTCAGGAAACGCCGGCGGCCACCGGACGAGAATGCTGATGTGTTGTCATCTATCCATTTCTCTATAACACCCTCAACTTCTCCATCCACTGCATCTATCTCCCAACAGCCGAATTGCGTCCAAGTTACAATCATCCCTCAACTTAAAAAGCAGAAACTTGAGCAATCTCCGTAGTGCAATGATATTATATATTCACTATATTATACTTCATAAACCTCGCTTCATATCTATCTTCTCTTTTTGGATACTATTCCTTCCTCTTGTACTTTTTATCTGTTTAATTCATTCCGTACTTCTCACGATAGCAAGACTGCTGGCTACAACCGCGTTTTTATGAGATCGACTGTATCATCCTGAGTGCTTTGAGGGTGAGTCCTTATCCTCGATTATATACTCTCAATTCATATGGGCGGCATACGACTCTTGCGCAAATTCTTGCCAAAGTCTGATGCGTCAATAGTAACGCTACACAAAAAGCGTGGAGAGCAGCAATTGCAAGGTCGCCGAGCTTCGAGAAAGCCAAGGCGATGGACCCCAATTTCCCCCGTGCAACAAAAATAGTCCCAACGCTCGCGAGACTACTTTGCAAACTGTTGCGATCCATTGTGCACAACACCGTAAGTGTGCCTTACTTAACTTTCAATACATCACAATAGTTTATCTCATATTACATCCATTGTCTACTGCACGGACAAAACAAAGTACATAGATATATACGACGTACCACATTAGCAATACCCTCAGTCGATTATAACACAGACTAAGGGTAAGTTTACCTATACATTGCTCTTTCATTTATCCTCTTTCTTTGCCGACTAATCTATACTGCGACAATCAGGGCGCCATTCGACTTTCTACGGACGCCACTTTCCAGACAAAACATATCGACCTTCATATCCGTTTTATTCGCTAAACTGTTTCATCCGGCCAAATCCAGATTCATTATATCCCTACTTTCGATATGATCGCAGACATATTCACCAAATCATGTAGAGGTAGACTCTCAGACTCTCAATCCGCTGTGGCGGTGGGGTCGGTTACTTCCCGGTTATTCAAGTTCGGTTTTTTCTCCTTGTCATTCCCTTTTACTCAAACTTCTTACTTGTACGATCGTTGACGATCGTAGCTATATAGTTCTTTCTCGGCCACCACTGGACTGGTGGCATTTGGCCGTGTCCGAATATGGAAATCCCCAGTTCTTTTCTAAAGACGGAAGGTACGTATTTCTACCGATACTTAGTTTCCTCAACTTACCTATAACTTGTAGAGGATCTCTTGCATATCGTACTACAGGTTAATAAAGCAGTTCTTTTCTAAAAACTGAGGAGGATCTCTTACATATCGTACTACAAATCGATTGCCCGCGTAAAGTTCGAGAGCTTCCGTGAACTCCTTGGCGTCATGTAGTCCACACTCACATCAAGGGGGAGTGTTGAGGATAATATTCAGTTATTATTTACTTCGGATGTTTCCTGTCATTCGTTACATGTCACATCTCAGTGTTTATCAAACAACCACTGAGGTGCGAGTCTCCATTACTTATTGTATCCAATCCTTACTCATTACTAGAAGTACTTGTTCATTACTGCAGGTAGACATAATTAATAGTGTTTATCAAACAACCACTGGGGTTACTTGATCATTACTACAGTTGTCTCTATCTCTTGACAACGGTCCTCATGCAACACCGTGGAACTTCCTTCTAGTCTGGTTCAAGAAGGGAAAGAAAATGCCTGAATTGGCTGTACAAATTTTTCAGCGATATCCTTGCACCTCTTATTATCTCGAACGAAGGTTAGAAGCTTGTCAAACCATCTCCTATATCTGAGAGACATGCATCACCTACATTCTGGATATACCAGCCTGAGCCTGCGACCTTACTGGCACAGCATCAGTTTGAACCAGCGCAGGACAAAGAAAAGTACTAAGCTGTCGTCGCTGTTTACGAGAAGGATGTAAAGGTAAAAACGCGATATTTTGAATTGTCATGAGCCATGTACGGTGCTATTAAAAAATGTCACGGCACAACTGAACGCCGCAGTGTGGATATCAGTAGATAATGTACACATCTACTATGCATCGAGCAGGTCATGACATGACTCTTGGAACCTTTTCCTTTCTTCGCATCATCCCTGTAATCCTGCGCAATTACTGCTTACCAACCACAGACAATGCACGTGTTTTGACAGAATCTTATATTGCTTCCACTTATACTCGCCACAATCGCCTTCGTTGGACTTACCTCTTTTCCCCCACCTTTTCCCTAGATACGTATCTACGTAGGACTACTGAATTCACAGCGTGGTCACGCTCCGCCGCCCCTGTTCCGGTGAAGCATTCATTTCAGCGTCAAGTATTTGAAAGTGGATTTATTCATTGCCTGATCAAAGGAATCCTGAAAACCATGAAATGAATCCCAACTTGAAGTTCCTAGTTACCGGTAGACAAAATGACATGCAACCGTGTCTATTGCTGCAGATAGGCAAAATATAACGATGTTGACAGAGCCTAAACCAGAACCATAGAGCTACAAAGGGGGTGTGATGGTACAAAGCCGAGCTAATTACTTCCGCCAGCTCCACTTAGAGATAATAATACAACGAGCCCTCGTCAGATCTCTATCTTGTCGAAGTAGCCCGTTGAGGCACAAGCGCTCCAGACATTGCCCGTTTTTCACCCTGAGCATCTCCGGTACTGGATGAGCGTCCATATGATGCAGTGGCTCCAACGGACAAACGCCTCGGCGGGGCAAAGTTAGCCGGGGTGTCCTCAATCACCTTTCGCGCTTGAGTAAAGAACAGCTTGACGGTGCGCTCGCAGATGTTCTCAATGTAGTAAGAGTTTCCTTCAGGTCACAGGGGTCAGCGATAACGATCAACAGTAAAGGCAGGATATACCACGGGGAATCATGAACATAGCTCCTGTTGCAAGAATGCGGTTGGAATTGTGGATTCTCAAGTTGACGGCTCCCTCGATAACATAGAAGATCTATACACGGGATAAGTGTCCGAGAGTGCTTCGAAGATAAAAGTAACACACGTAAGTATTGTCTTTTGTCTGTTTTGATGGTTTTTTCTTCCCATTGGGTATCTCGAGGATGCCAGCGGCGATGAAATCAGCGTCACCGAATGCTTTCATGAAAGACCAATCGTTGTTTTGAACCATGCTCTTCGCGGCATTTTTCGCCGTGTATGCTATGCCTAACAAAAGTTGTCAAACCATGAAAAACAGAATATTTTTTGTCTCACTTACGTCGCTCTACCTCTTCCCTCGAGTCGTAATCAAGGAGAACACAGAAATCCTGCGTATTCTTATCCCAATCATCCTCAGGATTATCAACTGGTATAACCTTGTATTGAATATCGTCGGCAGTCTTACTCCTGGTACGACTCGAGCGTTTTCGTTTCCCGAGAGGTTCAGGCGTTTCCTTTGGTATTCTAATGATCTCCTTGATAGGAGGGACGAGAACATGGCCATTGTTGCTCCCAGGAGGACGTCCGTATACTATTTTCTCGCCTCGCCACCAGTCCAAAGGCTTGTAGTGTTCTCTCGCACTCTTCCGGACTCCCTCACGATAGACTGCGGAAAGATTAGAGGACATGACGAAACAATTAGAGATTACCTACCACGATTTTCCTTCTTCGACCGTCCATTCCTTTGGCGAGTCCGCTTTGGTGGATCGTCCGCAATCTTGATCTTCTTCGCGCGTCGGGGTGATGGTTCCGGCTCGTCCGCAGCGGGTGATTCTTCATCAGAATATGCTTGTCCTTCAACATCTTCCAAACTTTGCGCTATCTCATCTTCAATCTCAGATTCACGCTCTTCAGGAACATCTGACAACGTCGCACGTCCTTTACCTTTATCGCGTCTGGAGGGTGGTGGCGTCTCCTCTTCCGGCACCCCCTCCGGCACCTCCTCTGGCTCCTCGTCAGGCTGGTCCTGCTGCTCATCATCATCCTGGTCCATTTCCCTGAAGCTTGTACTCTGAGGCATATCGCGTTCACCAGAACTATCAAGGTGGTCATCATAATCAGCACCATACCCGTAGCCTGGCACATTGTCATCATTGTCGGAGCTATCCTCGGGTGCAACATAAGAGGCGGAAAGTCGCGAAGGACCCGGTCCTGTCGATTTGCGCGAGGATCGTGGTGAAGGAATATGGTCAAAGTCAATGTCCGATGTACGTCCTACTGTACGCGAAGATCCACTTCGGTTTATGGGCGTTACGGCTTGTCTAGAATTCGCGAAATACTGCCTTGGGCCTGAAACCGGATCAGTCATGAGTTTCAAAATTCGAGCAAGACGCGTACTGTCAATGTCCATGGACATTTCTCCAAGCTCGTCAAATTCCTCCTGCGGAGCACGTATAGACTGTTTCCTCTTCTTCGATACCTTCAATACGGGTGGTGTACGCTTGTCCAGCTGTTCAATGAGCTCATCGAATGGCTCAAAGCCGTCTGACTTGCGCTCGACATGGGGCACAGCAATCCCAGTCTTCTTTCCGATCTCTGGGTTGTTGCCTCTGTAGGGGATGTGGGCCTTCTGGGGCCCGCGACGGGCCGCACCGATGCTGCTCTTGCGGGCAGGGGTGGTGGGCATAACGGTGGCAGAAGAAATCGTGGGAATTCAACACGCCCCGGACACGCTTGGTTGTGTTTGGCTCGCGTCGGGCCATTCGCCTCTTTCTTGTTCTCCTTATTCACTAATGAGGTAATTATCTGTACGCATTTTCCAACATCATGGCTGCATAGGACCAAGAAAAGTAGACAGAGATATGTTTCGATGCCAGCTCGAAGAAATCTGACTCAAGATCATCTCAGTAGTCGTCGGAAGGGAGTTGACTCAGTAACAGCAAAATTGCTTGCTGCCATGTATATCACGCGATCTGTGCTGAGAAATATAGGAATTCATCCTATAGTCATCTAGAACTACGAACTATCTGCTGTGTACATGAGCAATTGTAACACCAGGGATGAATTTGGCGCCGACGAGGGCTGCGAATGGGAGAAAGATTGCGAAGATGTTCGAAGCGTATATACCCTCTTTGATATTCTTTGTCAAATGGTATGGGGTCTACCTAACTGCTTCCAACTCTACCCGATATTCCTGCATCTGCAAAGGATCGACTTGCCGAGAGAATATTGGAACCGACCTTGTTTACGATAACGCGAGCATGGTGTTACTCCAAATCCAAATGGATGGTGCAAGAGGTATATCTCATCTCCTTGTTAGACCCACAAATTGAACGTCCTGTATGATCATAGGAAAATTTAACTTGAAGGTATTACTCGAGCACTTCCTGATCTCGTCCAAGTCGACATCTCAAATATGGTTTACCACGGGTACCGCTCATATTGCAATAGGTTCGCTTCTAGCTTTCCTCATTTTATTAAGAAGACATGCCCATAAACGGCCATTACCTCAACTTCCAAACTTCGTCGTGCCAACTCCTTCGTGCCGCAGACAAGACCAAAGATCGAACATACTTTCTCGCTGAGATTTCCTAACAAAGTCTCAGTCGTACCCTTTTTTCCTCTCGCTGACCTGCTAAAGTCGCAAGTCCGTAGAATCGCTGAACACTACGATCGATCCATGGTCGAACACAAAAACACATGGGTAAATGCATCTGTGCGGTGATCTTGCGGTCCGTATCCTGTTTTGAAGTTAATATAGACCCGACTACAACTTCTTACAGGCCCTCGAACCCAGATCTATACTAGACCTTTCTACATGCTCGTAATGAATCAGGATTTGAGAAACTACGTCATTGTCAGGGAGCACGAGTACCAAGAAATGAAAGAAAAGGTTTTTTTCGTCCGCAAATATATTAGACGAAATACCATTCATTTTGCACCCGGCGCGTGAATCCGTCTAGTACCTTTTCTATGTAACGATAATCACCTTCTGGATACCCTGCTACTATGTAGCTCCATCCATATAAACCACATTCACATTCTCTTTCATATGGGTAGATGCTCCTCCAGTCGGCTTCCATGAACCGCCTAGATATTGCCCACATGTAAAGGTTGATTGCGCAAAATGAGGTTATTTATAGATTCGGTTTTCGGGTATGTCTTTTGTATGGCGTTATTAGGTATGTTGAGTCCCCTTCAGTGCGCCTGGAATACAATACAGTTCGTAGGTAACAGAAGCTGAGGTCGATTATGAGCACATGAGCTGTAATACACTTTTTTTCCAAAGTTTGCTCACAGGGCGCCTTAACGGTGGTGGTGCCAACAAGGTTGTGTATGCCTCCCTGATCCTGCAGCCACTGCATGCACCTGGTTTGCCACAAAGTCAGGAAGAGGTTGGCCCGGAACCCAATTCGCGGGTAATGATTAAAGGTCACAGTACCGGTGTTCGGGCTGGAGAATCGGAGCGGCACCAAGCGTCCACATCGGAAAAGAATGAAGAGAAACAGGTATAAAGAGATGCGGTTTCTGATGTCAGAGACTCGGGTACGGAAATAGGTGAGGGTGGATTATGTACACTATATGCTCGGCTCACGACGTAGGAGGGGTATTCGGACACGGTTAGACGCGACGACAGTTGTAATGCGAGGAAATAATGATTCGGTCAATGACAGCGTCTATCCGCCCCCATTCCGGAACCAACTCTCAACGAAAGGACTCAGTTCAACCGCACTATCATTATCAATGGCCAGGATAGAGTGCAATCGGGGGACAGAGAAAGAAGGGGACAAAGAGGATGGAAGAGAAGGAAAAAGGTCCTATCGCGAGTTCTCCTGACAACTCTAATTATGAGGTCGACCCGAACAGCCCAAAATAACACAATATTGACAATAATCCATGCGCCAATGGAAAAGTATGAAAAGGGGAAGAATTCAAGGGGAAAACTCAAGTGTAATCTGGCATGCAGCTCGGGTCTCCCAGCGAACAAGATACTTAGGCTTACAACTTGATTCTCAGCTGTCATCAATCCAAGAGGCCAAGTTGTTTTGGTCATATGCTGCGACCTGAAGCAAGCAATACAATGAGGAAGCAGCCACACGGAAAGCCCAAATATCAGCACATTGCAATCATGAGGTCCACGACAAGTTTCGGATAGATGGTTTGCATAGCACTGACCATTGTTGAGGCCAAGAACAGCTCAATGGCCGCCAAGGAAGCCTCAGTCGCATTTATAGGGCCACAAAAATCTACTGAAGTTGTCAAAGAAAACATGAATGACTGTACGGAAAACCCTATTCTTCATCATGAACCGCATGTACTTCCCATGGTTCATCGTCTCCAACCATATCTGGGAAAGAAAAAGTTCCTCGGTGTTCCAGCATCTCCGTCGATTCGATTATATTTGACTTGATCAACGCCTCAATAGTGTTGAGCGTTGTGTCGGGGCCCACATGGAAGGAAAGGCCATCAAGATGTTGATCAATCTTAAAAGATAGCGTGCGTTTTGTAGTAGAGTTTACATAGGCATGTACTCCCATCTTGATGGACCGACGTGATAGAGGGTGATCAGGATCACCTAACTCTTGAAGCCAAAAGATATTTTGGAGGATAAGCGTGAGATCAATAATGTAGGTCATAAGATGTCTCAGCACGAAAGTCCTGGGTATAAAGTCAAAGGAGGGGCGTTGTAGTCAAATCAGAGATTAACCCACGTCTCCTGATACACATGATAGACCCATCTCGCCATTACAAGAGCAGCAGCGACGGGGATAACGATTGGAGCCACAGGACCGGACAAGACGGATACAATTCCTGCAACGCCTGCGACGAGAGACACCCCTGCGACTCTAGAAGCTTTTCAATCAAAAGAGCAATCAAACACGAGTGCGGCGACTTACAAGTTTTTACTCGGGTCTCTACTTGAATTTCGAGTGATAACCACGTTGGACATCATTGCTTTGAATTGATCACTGGACAGATACTACACAGAGTCAATGATTAGTTGGATGAATCTGATCGCAAAAGTTGATTTTCTAACCCCCTGGGGATCGTTGAACCGCCAGACAGCGATGATATCGGCATGAATGACATCGATACATTGTCGCAGGGGCTTTCCAGGAAAATTGACACTTGTTGCCAATCGTTCCCAGTATTCTACAGCACAAGTCATTAGAGTAGGTATCATCCGAAAAGCACTGACGTACTCCTTCGGCCGACCCTATATGAACTTGGTCTAGAGGCTTCGACGATATGAGAGATCATTGCTTACTCTATTGATGCCTGAATTTTAACTCGAGGACTCGTTCGCTGAGCCATGGCACTAACGATTGAAGCATCCGCCAAATAACCACGAACGTGATCATAGGTAAGATCTATTAAGCGAGACAAGCGATCCTCGTATCCAGTCTCCGCTGTGATAATGAATTAGTGACGAAGTTGTGGATATATACACGACTTTTGACATACTTGACACAGTGACGTGAGGCACTTCTTCTTTAACAAACCTCTCAAAAGGCCCGATGCAAATGTCCTGGAGCTTGGCTTCCGCATTCCGCTCGATCAAAGCTGTGATTTCTCCCTTCGATTTACCAGGATGGTCAGCTCGTTTGAGTAGACGGTTCTCGCGTGCAACCAAAAGATCGTATTTTGTGAAGACAGCGATAACAGGCACTACAATAGGCGCATCAGACCAACATTGTTAATCACAGTCGGTCATCAGTGAGCACACCATTGCCCACTTTATCTTCAATCTTGAGCTTGAGAAACTTCTCGATGCCAGTCTCCAATAGTCGCCCTCCAGCTATTGGAATATCTATGCAAACCCTATTTTTCGATCAGTCTAGAAGCTACTAGTGATTCAATGAAAGACCGACCACACTGCATGTAGTTTATCCTTGATGTGAAGCATCTTCTTGCGCTCGTTGATGAAATTACTAACTATTTTGACGTTGGCGTCATCACCGTGCTCGAAACCTTTGCTATCATGGAGGATGAAACGGGGGTTTTCTTCGGAGTAGATTTCCTTGTCAATATCGGCAAACCCTACGTCATGATGCTCAACAATCTAGAAGCACACTTCTGTCAACTGGCAGTATTCGTTAACAAAGCAATAGTAGGTTGACCGCATCGCTGACTCCAAATGTCTTGTTAATCAAAGAAGATTTCCCAACGCCTGTCTGCTAATCAATTACTAAAGAAAACCTTTGAGTACAGAAAACAAGGGTGCGAACCTTTCCCATGACTAGAATTCGGAAACTAACAAAATATATGTTGACCATGCAAGAAAGACAAACATGGAGGACCCCTGCTTACCGAGGGCAGTCATGGAGGATATTCTCTGTCGTAGGTGTAAGCCTGCTTCCATCCTCGTGGCTTTGAGTCACAGTCCCGAGACTTTCAGAGCCCACGCTGATGATTCGTTCAAGTGGCTGGCCTTGCTGTCAGAATTAGGTTGCTCGACCTTGAAAAATCAATCATACATGTATCGAGCGTGAGGTCGAGCCAACGGTGGTCGCCAATTGGACAGTGACAGTCAATTTTCCGAGCTTTCCACGCCATTCTAGTTGAGTAAGTTCAAGGTGCTGGACGAATGTTAATGCAAAACACCTTTTTTCCCCTCGATCCCTTGGCTCGGAGCATCTAATAGTTCCTGAACATTGATTGAAAATGGTCCATCACTCCTCCACTTTCCCCCCAAGATATTTCTGTAGCGTAGATGAACGGTCAATTGTAGAGACACCACGACTACACTGCAGAGACGTTGAATTTCTCAAGGACTAATGATCTCGTGCTGGTCACTCACCGAGGTGGATCCAGAGCCACAGTCAATGTTCGAGATGCTCCAGTCGTTGTTTGACCCTTCACTTGGCCAGACACATTTTCGGCATCTATCGCGAGGTCTATGGACTGAATCGATTTGTTCGAGGACACAGGCAGTTCAACCGCGATATCTAAGCACGAAGGACGTGAGCGAAGCGATAGCGTTAGACTGACAAAAACGTGCTACGTACCAGTGATTTGGAGCTGAGAGAAGGTGAGGTCGTTGACCATGTGCAAAATGAAGAATCAGAGCGTCTGCTCTGAACCGCCCGCCATTGGTTGGTTTTATGTCGACATACGTGGTGGCGTGGGTGTCTTTGTACGTTATCCAGGGTGCGCGGGAGGGGACGAGCCCAACCCGGCAAATCTTGAGATCTGAGATCGTGTATGACAAGCACTCGGAGAGGTGTTGATTGATAACGTATTCGGAATCTTCTTCCAGTTGTTTTGGTCAACGGTCCCACTTTCTTATCGCGGTCCCATAGCTTTCAGTATATGCATACATGCCTAGTTGTGTTGCCCCACCGTCCAGAAATGATTGAGAACAAGATCCAACCACAAAGAAAACTATTCCATTCTCGGCACCAAACTCCGCTGGCGCTGACGACTTCGGCAATGAACCGATAGTAGTCCCAAGTTCGGAACCAAATCAGGGCTTATATGAACTCCTCCCATCACTTCAGTTGCAACAAATCGAGTTTGGAGATTCTCCTAAAACATGTCTCAGGGCTGAGCTGACAACCCCGGCACCCTGTCCGGAGTCATTGACGGCGGACGTTGATTAATACGATCGAGTGACAAGACGTTACAGAGAAGACTGGCCTCAGATGATGGAAACATTCGGTGAGCCGCGGTCTGTGAAATCAACTTCCTGCCTCTTTGTTCAGGTGTTTCATGGGATTTTTCTTGCATCTGAACAAAGCGCACGCCAGAAATACAATCCTTTCCCATGATAGTGCAGGTCGTCCTTGTTATCAATTGATGAACAAATGGCGTAACATTGTAGCCGGGTAATCCTTCCTTCCTTCCTCCTTGTAACTGGCGATCCCCGTGCCGACTAGATTTCAATTATGTTGTGTATCCACCCCACTGCAACTGGTCTTTTCCCACAGCAACCTCTTCTAATCATCGACTCCTTCGTACACCGTGTACCACCCTCTCATGAACTCCAACCTGTCGTGCAGATGTAGTTCAAATGTGAAACCAGAACAAGCCATCAAGAACTGCAAGAGAACAGGTTGTTTTCATATCCTCATTATTGGGAGATTAAATTCAGGAGAAACAACCATCCTGAAAAGACTCTACAATT
>JABCKS010025254.1:0-17718 GCA_018851325.1 Termitomyces sp. DKA19 | reverse complement strand
CCCCTCCCCCTTATTAGAGACCTTATAGACCAACTCTGGAGTGCAAAAGTATATATAAAAATTGACCTCTGCTCCAGCTACAACAATGTCCACATCACCCATGGACATAAGTAGAAAACTGCTTTCTGGACTTGCTACAGACTCTTTAAACACCTGGTAATGCCCTTCAGAATGACCAACTCCCTCACCACCTTCTAGTACTTCACATCTTCATAGTAGTATTTCTGGACAACATCCTTATCTACCCCAACTCCCTTACAGAATATCAGGATTATGTCCAATGCATCCTGGAACAACTCTGACAACATAACCTCCATGCCAAACTCAAAAAGTGCTCCTTCCATACTCAGGAAGTCAAATATTTGGGTATCATTGTCACTCTGGGAGGTATTCACATAGACCTAGGCAGAGTCAATGCCATCACCAACTAGCCCTGCCCACAAAACATCAAGGAACTTTAGTCCTTCCTTAGCTTTGTTAACTTCTACTAGAGGCTTATTAACAATTACTCTGGAATCATAAAAAAGCTTACTTATCTCATCCAGAAAGATACCCCATGGAACTGAGACTCAGACTGTCAAGATGTCTTTGACCTTCTCAAGTCTACCTTTACCTCCACCCCTATCCTCTAACACTATAACTCCTCCCTTCTCATCATCCTTGAATGCAACACCTCCATCTGTACCCTTGCTGGAATTCTTTCCCAGACTGACCCTGATACTCAGGAACTCTGCTCCATTATATTCTATGCCCATTTTATGATCTCCACAGAACTTAACTACAATGTCTATAACAAGGAGCTCCTTGCAATCATGGAAGCCTTTCAGCAGTGGAGAGCATACCTGGAAGGCACCCAGTATAGCATTCAAGTCTACTTAGATCATAACAACCTTTAATACTTCCCAAAAAGCTCAGCTGCCAGCAAGCCCAATGGTCCAAATTGCTGTCCAAGTATGACTTTATTATCTGATATTGCCTCAGCCATCTTGGAGCCAAGCCCAACACCCTGACTTAAAGGCTCAACATCTACCTATGAAAATCTTTTGAGGCTAGATGAAATGCCTTCAACCATGTGTTATTATTCCTTCTGAGCAGCTCTGAGCTACCCTACTACTAGATGATAAAGGCCTCCTTCAACAAATCTGCCAGGTGTTCCCAGACAATTACCTCTGCTCCAATGACCCCTAGACCTCCTCCCCTTTCTCCTCCAACTCTCCCTCCAATCCTTCTACCTTTACCCTTTCCCCCAACAACAATTTACATCCCAGACCACCAGAAACTCTGTCTTGAGGTTCTCTGATAGCACCACAATCACAAACTCTGGGGTCACTCAGAGATTTGGAAGACCCTCCAACTTGTTATGCAAATGTACTTCTGGTAACTTAAAAAAGATGTCACTCAGTACATCTGCACCTATAAGGCATGCTGTTGGGCCAAGGTCCTGTGCCACCACTCCTTTGGACTCCTCAAACTCCTCCCAATAGGACACCAGCCCTGGTCCTTTATTTTTATAGACCACATTGTTGAACTCCTAAAGTCCAGGAGGCATGATGCAATCCTCATTGTTATGTACTAGCTAATGAAATAAGCCATCTTCATCCCCTGTTACACTACATATGGCCAGAGATGATATCATTGGGCAGGCCATGGTTTATGGACAATGCCCTGTGCTTAGCCTGACACTTTGTCACCCATATCTTCATAAAGCATGGCCTGCCCAATGATATCATCTCTGGCCATAGTATCTGCCAGGCCCTCAACATGAAGTCTAGCCTGTCCATGTTCTACCACCTAGAAACTGATGGACAGACTAAGTACATCAATCAGACTCTGGAACAGTACCTCCAGCTGTATGTGAACTACCTACAGGATGACTGGTGTGCCAAACTTCCTTTTGCCAAATTTACTTACAACAATTCCCTGCATTTGGCTACTGAGGTTTCCCCCTTCTTTGTGAATAAGGGATATAACCCCTGGCTTACTATCTCTCTCCACAATGTCCCTTCTTACATCACTCATGCTACCACCCAGGACCTCAAAAGTCCACAGGACTACCTCAAACAGGAACTTGACACTGCCAACTAAGCCTACTGCAAGCACACAGATACTCTCTGGAGCACAACTCTGGATTGGCCAGTAAGATCCCTTGTCTAGCTTGACTGACAGAACATTAAATAAAACCTAATGATCCTCCCCAAAACTCAACCACAAGTGCCTCAGACCCTTCAAGATATTCTGAAAGGTGTTCTTTCATATATACCAACTTAACATTTGTACTAGAATGAAGGAGATTCACTCTGTCTTCCACATCCAACTCTTAGAATGACATGACCTTGGATTCTTTTCCTAGCCAACAAAACAACCCCTCTTCTGCTATTAAGGTCAATGAAAAAACCTAGCATAAAGTATATAACATCCTTGATTCCTGATACTACCACAGACAAGTTGAATACCTTATCTAGGTGGACTAGGGATGGGCCTAAAGACAATACCTGGAAACTACTAGGACACCTCTGTAATGCCCCTGAAGCCCTTTAGAACTTCTACCAAAACCACCTACAAAAACCTTAAGACCTATGACTTAGGCCCATAATCTCAGAGTCTCTCTAGACATAACCCCATCTTGAGCTCAACAGGGATTCAACTCTCCCTTGCATATTTCTATTATCTTGCCTCATCTCATCTTATTTCATTCTCATCTCATTTTGTTTATCTTATTCCCCATCTTATCTTACTCATCTTATCCCTGCCTGATCTTCATTATCTTATCTCATTGCCCTATCTTATCTAACCCATCTTGTTACCTTATCTTATCTCATCTGATTCCCTCATCTTATCTAGGCCAGAACTAGGAAAGACAGTAAACTATTATAGAAAAAGCCAAAAAAATACAAAAAGCTACAACTATATATAAAGAACCTCCATTAGATGAGAGCTCTTTTCCTCTCCCCTCACCTGACCTTACTCCCCTTGCCTTTTGCTCTCCTCTGGGCCTCTCTCTCAGCCTCCTAGAGATCCACCACCCCTACTCCACTATCCCTCTCTGCAGTTATGTCTACCTTTTCTAGAGGGGGACCCAATAATCTCTGCTCCCTCCAGAGTTCCATTGACACTGCATTCTGAGTCTTTTTGTAAATATTGTCTGAGAAGAGCAGAGGGTCTACAAGACTCTGTGCCTCCTACTCCAGGGGTCCCTTCAAACCTATCACTAGCCAGTGATAGACTCCCTTCAGATGCTCTAGCTCCTTCATCCCTTACTTGATCTCCATAAACAGATAGTACTCTGGATGAATCTGGCAGAGGCCATCTTATATGAATGCAATGGGCAGTGGTCACTCCATCTAGAAGCCAGTGGGCCTGGACCCATCCTAGAGAGAATGAGTTTGAGCCTCAAAGTATACAATAGTACTTACTTAAGTATATAAGGTGATGCTCTATCTGCTAATTCACTAATTAACTCCATGCCCTACCTCTTCCACTCACTTGCTCCTACCATCTTTAGATGACTCTCCCTCATCTTGCTTCATCACCTCTTACTTCTCCTGCCCTGGATCCAATGCTACTACCCAGCTTTACTTTTGTAATACCTAGTATGTCTGGCAAAGAGTGTCCAACTCCCCCATCCTCACTACCAACTCCTAGACCAACTCCTAGTTCTGAGCTAAGAAGCATTGATTCTGCCCTAGCTGGATGATCTTGACCTCCTGGAGCTGAGCCACCTCCTTTCATAGCCTGGTGACTTCAGCAGCCAGCAATAACATCTTGGCAGCAAAAGAACTAAGAAATGTCTAAATCAAGGGTGTGGGGGTCTGGGATAAAAGAGAAGAAGGTCCAGGGCCTTCTCTAATAATGTGTGACAACACTTTGGCTCTGCTTCTAAGCTAGGCAAAAGAAGGAAGAGGGGAACCCCTAGACCCAACAGATATGCCATCAAAGGCCCAACTACCCCTGGGACCTTCCTCCTATACTTCTGTAGCTCTACTCCATGCCTCTACTGACCCTTCCCCCCTATATTCACAGAAGACCTGACTACAAGAAGGTGCCTCTGTGGAGCCCACATCTCAATTACTACTATACAAGGTTGTCAGACAACTTGGGGTACACAAACTAAAGCAACCTCCCTTTTCCACCACCCCAATTGCTATTAGGCCTAGAATAAGTAACAGATGTACTGCTTGCAGTACCCATTGCAAATATTCCAAGCCTATCAAGAGTACTCCAGCATAGGTAGAATGTAGGTCTTCCCACATACTTAGCAGAAATTTCACTAAGAAAAGTCAGCTCTATGATAATAATCCTGAATCTGATGGGTTACTGGCTAATTCATAATATACCACTTCCATAATAGGAACCCCTCCCTCTGCCAAGAGTACTGGGGTATAGGGCCTGCCCAAGTTCCAGAAGCCCCCCTTGGTTTGACTCAAGCAGATTCCTGTTGTGGTGGAGGGCTCCCTGAGGCATACTAAGGTCCAGGGACCTCTTTGAATCCTAAGGCTGCCACCTGCAATTCTTGTTATTCTTTCAGGGCATCAACTAAACCATTCTGGACAAAGTGGAATGGACACACATGATAAAACAGTCAATCTACCACTTCCCCTTTCTACTGCCAGTCCCATTCCAGTTGACACACTTTGTACACAATTCAGACCACCATATTGTTGGTACTCAGAGGAGTCAGGAACCCATGCTCATGGTTAGAAGACATAGTGTTGCCTCAGAAGGAATTGGACAAGCTGTTAAAAAGACTCTCAGGAGATCACTGGACTTCCACAGATACTCTAGGGACCAACAACACCTGCTGTGCCTTGAAGTTCTTGACACTTAGAGGAGGGGTAATGTCAGGACCCTACTAATTTTGCCCTACCAAGACCCTTTTACTCTGCCACCCCAGAAAACCACCTCCACCCAACTCTCAAACCCCCCCCCTCTATCCAAGCCCTGCTTATGACCTATATATCACTGGATCATCAGTCCACATATCTCCAAGCCCCTACTCCAATGACTTCTCCAGATGCACCTTATATATTATTAGATTACTAGTGACTCAGCTTTCTGAGTCCCAATGCCCCCTAGGTGCCAGAGCTTACCACCTGCAAGAAAGAACATAGAAGCATAGTGAATGAAGATGGCATAGGTGACATTGCTAAGGCTATTAGGTCTAATGAGGTTGCTAAGCCACTTCTAAACTATAAGGATATAAGCATCACTAGCAATGGCCTTAGCACTATAAGGTGCATCACTATAAGTCATGGTAGCATCATCACATTGAGGCAAAAGGTCATTACTAGTCACTACGTGTAGGGCTGAAGTAATATGGTGTTGTTAACAAAAGTTGCTAAGAGCTGAAGAACCTAATACTCAAAGAGAGGGAGTAGCAATTATGAGGTAAATGAGATATTGTGAAGTAGGGGTAAAGGCAGCTGAACTTGGTAAATGAAGCCATACAATCAGTTAATCCAGTCCTCATAGACAAAGTTGTTGCTATTGTCCAGAGGAGGGTTACTAGGCTATAGCAGGCATTGCAAAAGTCTATCAGAGCTATGGAAAGTACCTTGAATATGAATGAGCCCAAAGTGGAACATGAGGATTGCCATGATCCAGCAATTTATGCTAGTAGAGGGTTGAATATCAGGGTTCTGAAGCATACCTTTAATGTACAGTAGCTTAAAAAACTGTCTCAATATTTTATACTTTTTAAAAGATGACATTGGCATGAAGAATTGGAAGTATTTGAAATTCTAATCAAATCATGTAAAATACTATAGCATCATGGCTACAAATTGCATTTTAATCTATGTAATTTAAATCAAAACTGATGGAGTAATGGCCATTTTAAAATATTCACATATTAGAACAATTTTTTGAGCATCTTCAACTTTGCAGGTTTATCCCTCTTTTAGTCAGAAAGTAAGTTGCATGTGGGAATATCAACAGAGTTATATGTGACCATGTCAAGTTATATTTGAGAGTAGTTCAAGTTGGTTAAACCACATCTTAGCCTTCAACTACCATTATAAAGTACTTTTTCTGCACAATACTTTAGTGTTGCTTCTCTCCTTGCTCAAGAATATTCTCTGCATCAGATTGGAGCTAAAACTGGTCTAAGGAAGTCTACTATTTGAAGGATTGGTAGAGAGTTGGAGGTGGACAAGGAAAAACCATTCTGGAGGCCCTTCAGCTAAGCTTACTCCACATAATAAACAGGCTATTGTTCAACAAATCTCAAATAGGAGACTTAATACAGCTATTTGGGCCACTAATTTTATCAATAACATTATTTTCAAGCCTGTCTCTCCTCAGACTATCTGGAATGTGCTGAAGGGGGAGAGGTATTGATCTGCTACAAAAAGAAAAGTTCCTATGCTTAAAGCTAGACATTAGCAACTATGACTTAAATAGGCTCAAGAGCATTAGAACTGGACTGTGGAGAACTGGAAAAGAGTGTTGTGGGGCCTTCCCATCTGACCCAATCCTGTTAATCTTTGAAGGGGAAGAGGGTTACCAAAGTGTTGCTAGTTATCAGTGTTGCTTGAGCTATGTCATTAGTCATTTTGTAAGGTATATAAGGGACTTATATATTGTCAAACTTTTTACTAGCTTGTTATAGAGTAAATAGTTCTTGTTCTAAAGCCTCAATACATTTGTCCCTAGTTAGTGATCAACTAGTAGTGATGTCCTGTTGTAAAATCTTATAAATTAGCAACTGCTATATAGTTACCTGCTCAGGGTCAGAATTAGCATTTAATGAGAGTCTGCTGGTAATAATTTGTTCTGGATTAAGCTGATGCCATTCCTTAATATATTCCATATAGAGTCACTTGCCAAAATAGTTGGGAATTATAGTGCCAGATAGTAATACAATTTTTTCTTCAGCATTGCAACAAATTTTACCCTGTTGTATGATTTGCTCCAATTTGATATAACTTATATACTGTAGACCATAGTGTGATCTGTTTTACCACAGAAGTGGCAAGAGCTATTGAATGGCTGGCAAGGCTGACTGCTGTTAGTAAAAAGAGCTTCCAGGCATTCCAAGGTACTAATGATCACTATAGTGGTTGCTGACTCAAGGGATTCATATTTAGGGGCAGGGGATGGTGTAGCAGGAACATTAATGGCAGGCACTGGAATAATACTGGGAGTGCTAGTGACAGATGTAACAAGAGGAGTAGACTTGGTTGTTACTATGTCAGTACCCTTCAATACCCACTTTACACCTTTAAAGACCTGATTTACATTACATTAATCCTTGAGATAATGATTGGGAAGCATAATTTCAAGCTGGCAGACAATTTTGGACCAAAGCAATGTGGGGATACCTTGCTGAAATAAGTGACATTCTTCATTTTGGTAAAGCTTACTATTAGCAAGAAGCTATCTAGCAATCCATTAGAAATCCCAGTAGTAATCAGAGAATTGTCCTAATGTTGCTAAGCTACTATTGAAAGTCTAGTTGACTAGTTACTCAAGGCCACCAAGGATGTAGCATGCACTAGCATCAGCACCAGGATACAACCTAAGTACTGCTACTTTCTATTCCTGATAGGTGTAAGGCCAGAGGATGTTGTTACTAATTGCTACATTGTCACCAAATTCTGGTAAATCAAGCTAGGTTTTTACTGTATTATAGGAGACATAGCAAGCTGCATATTCCTTTTTTTGAGTATTGTTAGCAATACCATAGTCAGCAAAGAGATATTCCAATTCTTTGAAGTATTGAAGGAGCTCCCTAGGACAACCTTTGTCTCACTTAGGAGTAGTCATGTGATTATAAGGAGGTATACAAGCACAGTAGGTAATAGGATCATTATTCATTTTAGCAATTGTTGGTATTAAAGGAGGAAGGGGATTCAAGTGTTAGTAGGTGAGGTGGGAATGGAATGGGTTCAGGAAAGAAGATTGAAGAGTCAGTAGCTGATAATAAAGATAGAGGTGTGCTGAGAAAGCTATTAACAAAGGCTTCTGGAAAGTTGCCAAATATTTTGCTAATATCTAAGAGGTTCCTAGTGGCTTCTAATTTGTCAGTAAGAGGTTATGGATAGGAGGCTGGTGATGAACTAGGGGTAGTAGACAGGAAATAATCAGAAGGTTTGGCAGAAGTTTCTAAGCAATGTTTTGCTTGAGCTCTACTTTCTGGTAGAATGATTACTAAAATCCCTTGTGGTGGGCTTACCAAAATCCCTTGTAGTGGGCTTTAAAATGATGTGCTCCTATACTGCCTAGCTGCTATGCAGGAAACAAAAACCTAAACACAAGCAATGAAATAAAGTAGCTAGTAATAGAAAGGTTCTAAGTGTTATGAGAGTAAGTTGGTAAATGTTCCAGAGAATGAGAGCAAGGAAATATAGATGATGGACAGATGCAAGTGAGAAATGTCACTATCATCAGCCTAAGTCTTTAAATAGTAACAAAGAGTTGCTAAGTTGCTAGGTAATAAAAGGAGAAATAAATGAAGACAAAAAAGTCATTTGTAAATGTTGCTTAGAAAAAGGAGGGATGAATCACTAAGGTAAAAAAAATAAGCAACTAGAAAGAGAGGATCAGTAAGAAGGGTAAGCAAGAGTTGCTAAAAAAGGGTGATAAGGGTGAAAGGGTGAAGACAAGTTGATGCTAAGAATGAGTGATATAAAAAATAAAGATCAAGGAATAATAAACAACATGCTAATTCCATGCTGCTCCCAGGTCATATGCTGTCCAGACAAAATGGATGGAGATGTCAGTAACAAAGCTCAGCAACAAGTGGGTCTTAATCACCATCACTACTAAGGTTGCCTCCCTCATCACCACATCTGCCACCTCTGACTCCTTATCACTAGGAACCATTTGCAGTCACTTGGCCCATGCCAAGGATGCATCATTACTATCATCATCCTTGTCACTTCCATTCATGTTGCTAATGATATTTCTCCTGCTTGTTACAGACCACTTCACTCTAGCAATGTTACTTCTGTCAACCATTGTTCCATCTTACTTAATTGGCAGATTTAAGCTCAAGTGCTTAATCTAAATCAGACAGCTGGCTGCCACCAACTCCCTTTGCCACCTCACAAGCTCCCTTACCTGCCTCACTAAGGCTGCTCAAGTTACTATCTTAGCAACAAACTGTCCTCCCCTGCTCCTTGATGATCAGCTATAGTATGAATAGCCTTTCTTGCTGCTGTCATATTGGTAATATAGCTGAGCCCTGATGAAGTACCAACAGTCTTTAGGGCTATTATTAGCCCAGCAGTTGTCACACTACAAAGATAGTTAGCAATGACTTAGTAATGGTTACTCAGGACTTACCACCTCTTGCTCTGCCTTGAACACCTGATGCTTGGCAGGCAACACCATTGACTTGCCTTTGGCCTTTTCAAGCATGATGCTTGCCTCCATTCCATTGTCCACTATGGTTGTCACTTGAGAAGGCTCATTAGCTCCTTGTCAGTGAAGGAGTCTTGCACCAGTTCCTGTCTAAGAGTTAGTGTTGATTACTAAGTATTAACAAAAGGAGGGAGACTTGCCTCAAATTCTTCTTCTTCTTCATCCTCCTTTGCCTTCTCTTTTCCTTTACCCTTGGGAGCCCTGACCTGCTTTGGTAATACTGCTAGCTCCTTAGTAACACCACTAGTCCTATGCTTGGGAGTAGAAGAGCCAGCTTTTCCAGCATCCCCATAACTCTTGCTATAGTTTACCCTAGTTGCTATTGCTAGTTCATGTGGAGGATGTTGGAGAAAAAACTAATCATTAGGTAATAGTCCTCAAAAAGCTAAGTATACCTTAGCAATGTTACTAGTCCAAGCAATATTGCATTCACTCACTATTATTCCAGCCTCCAGGTCCTCCAGTAAATACTCCAAGAAGGGAGGAGATGCCTAGCAACAACTATTAAGTCAAGCTGCTAAGAAGGTTATAAAGTGAAGTACTTACAAAGTGCTTGTTATATGCCTAGATGTACTCTTCATTCTAATACTTGGAGTACAGAGCCTGGAACTCCTAATCCACCATCACCAGTTCTGACTACTTCAGACCACTACCTGCCATCTCAAACCAGCACAGCCAGATTTTGAAGATAGTGACAATAGCTACCTTGGGATTTATTGCTACTTGGTGATAAGACCTATCTGTTACTGACTACAGTTACCAACATCTCTACCTATCTTATCTGGACAGCACATAACTTGGGACATAGCACAAGACTAGCACATTGCTTGTTATTTCATCAATTCTTGTTTTACAGGTTATGAGCAAGTCATATGTAGTTTGGACCTTAGATCTGGAATGAGGTAGCCTTTTGCATGAGATTTTAGTGACCACAAGACTTTTTGGATTATGAGCCCTCATCATATAGAGTCTAGCCTTGAGATCTAGAATGACCAGGCCAAGAACTCCTTAGCAACAATTGCTAGCAACAACTCTTAGCAACTAGGGCCCTTCTTTTTCAAAAAACACATATTATATGGACACATGACTTCTTGGACTCTTCATCTTTCTTGTCTTGATTACTAACATACCTGAATAACATCTACACTTTAGATACTGACATTTGGTATACTCTTTATTTTCATTTTGACACATATTATGCACTCTTTAACATTGTGTACTTATATTTGGTTACTATTATGATACCCAGTATGCATTACAGACATTTTGACAGACACTATTACCTGCAGCAACCATCTTTCCTTTTTGACTACCTTACTTACAAATAGTATAAAAACTTTCTGTATATACCTACAAAATAAACCAACAAAGCTCTTAAGTACTTTGCCTTCAGTATCTCTCCCTCAGCTTTAGAGCTCTTTTCTGGTCATTCTTGTTATTATTTATGGCTTAACAATAAGCCTTAACAACTTTGTTTTTGGTTTAGTGTAGTACTAAGTATGGATACCTTATAGTGTTTTTATGTCTTAGCAATGCTAGCAACTATAGCTAGTGACTAGTCTTTATGTTTGTTCCCAGTTCCTTAATGGCTTTGCTCATATCCTTGTCCCTATCACTCCTTCATTGCTAGGCCCTCTGAGACCTTAGTGACTTCTCCTAGCAACCTTATGTTTAGCAACTTATTGTCTTCTTTCCCCCTTACTCTCCCCCTTTTATACCTTAGTGATATTTGCTAACCTTAATGACCTCCTCACTTCTCATTGTAGTCCTTCTTTACTCTTACTGACTCCTTTCCTCCACTTCCTTAGCAATTATTTTTGTCTTCACCCCTTTACCCTTCTGATTACTTAGTGACTCAGCAATCTTTTGTTAGTGTCTGGTAACTTAGGCTAGTATGGATGACTCTCTTTATTTGCACTTCCCCTTTTACCTCCACCTTTTCAGCTCTCATTCTCTGAGACATTCACTGACTTGCCCTCACTTCCTTTCCTACTACCAGCTACCCTATCCAGTTGCCAGTACACTTATAGGTTTTCTTTTAGTTTCCTGCATGACAGCTAAGTAGTATAGGACCATATCACTAGGTATATGCTACATCCAAGATATATCTAGCATTCTACAAGAAGATGTCAACCATAGCATGCTTGTCCATCTACTCAGTGATCAGGAATGATATAGCAATAAGATTGATAGAAATGTGAGGACATGAAGAGAAAAAGAGATAGGGAACTTAAATGAAGTCTAGCTAAGTATAAGTCTTTTATATACTTCCCTCCTCCCATGTATAGAGATTATACAAGTAATCACAGAACTTAGGTAACTAAGGACAGTCAAGATTTCAATATAGAGGAGGATAATAAGACTCACCTGTCACTAAGTACTATTATCAATATCTCTGACTATCTTATCTGGATAGTATATGACTTAGATACAGTATGAGACTAGTGTATTATTTGTTACTTCATTGATTCTTATTTTACATATCACAAGCATATCACATGACTTATTATATGTGGTCTAGCCCTAGATCTGGAATGATGTAGCCTTTACATGAAATCTTAGTAACTATGAGACTTTTAAGTTATAAGCTTCCTTACATAGAGTTTAGTCCTTTGATCTGGAACAATTAGGCTGAGACCCCTTTTAGCAATGACTATTACCAACAACCCTGAGCAATATAGGCACTTCTTCCTTAAAAACATATATTAAAAAAACACATAACCTCTTGAACCCTTCATTTTTCTTGTCTTGCTCATTACCATACCTAACTAGCATCTACACTTCAGATACTGATGGTTGATATGTTCTTTTATTTTCATTTAACATATTATGCACTTTTAACACTGCATACTTACATTTAGTTACTATCTTGCTAAGGCTGGTAAGAGTCTAATAACAGTATGGAGATGGAGGGAAATAGGTGAGTGAAGTTGGTAGGAGCTGGGGAATGAATACAATACTACTTGCTAGCTATAGTCACTAGTATTGCTAAGAAAAAAAAAAAACACTAAAGAGTACCCACAGTTAGTACCCATGCTAAATCAAGAACTAGGTTATTAGGGCTTATTACTAAGCTGTTAACAATGACAAGGGTGAATAAGAAAGAGATTTGAAGTCTAAGTGCTGAGAGATACTTTGGGGGGACAATACTCTGCTAGGTTTTTTTTTTTTTTTTTTTTTTTTCAACTAGGTGTATACAGGGAGTATTTATACTATTGGTAAGTATAGTAGTCAAAAAGAAAAAATAGTTGCTGCAAGCAATGGCATTTGCCAAAATGTCTGTAATGTATACTAAATGTCAGTTTAGTTACCAAGTATATGTATGTAATGTCAAAAATGTGTATAATATGTGTCAAGAAAAAGGAGAGGATATTTAACTTAAGTGTCAATATCTAAAGTGTAGATACTGGTCAGGTACACTGGTAAGCAAGACAAGAAGAATGAAGAATAAAGAGGGTTACATGTCTTTTTAATATATAAGGTGAGAGGAAAAGTGCTATTGTTGCTAGATGTTATTACTAGTGATCATTACTAAGGAAAGGTCTTAACCTTATTATTTGAGACTCAAGAGTTAGACTCCATGTAATGAAGGTTATGATCTAAAAGTCTCATGGTCACTAGTTTCATGCATATGGCTTCATCATTCCAGATTTGGGGGCTAGACCATATATAATGAGTCACATGACTTATGCAGGATCTATAAAACAAGAATCAAGAAAACACTAAGAAATGCAAAGTTCTATACTATGTTTAAGTCAGGTGCTGCCTAAGATAAGATAGTCAGAGATGTCAGTAATAGTGCTCAGTGATAAGTGGGTTTTAGGATCTTAATTCCAAAATTCAATGCTTGGTTTCAGCCTCAACTTTGCTACACTCAGTTAGAACTCTGATTTCAAAACTCAATGGTTAGTCCTAGCCTTAACTGAGTATAAAAATTCAATCTGTTTAGTTAGGTCTTTAATATTCTGATTTGATGTTAAAATTCAGACATAATCTTACTTTATTGGTTAAGTCTTCAAAATTATAGTTTAATAATGATGATGATGATGATCTGCTTCATTTCTTTAAAGACCTATTTTTATATGAATGTTGTGTCCTAGGTCCTACAGTACATAATGGAGGGTGGTAATCACAGGCACTCCAACTAGTTCTCCAGCCAAATCCCTTTTCAGCTGATGCCAGTTATGCCTTATAGCCACTTTACTACAATTTGACTTCATTGCAGTTTATACTACTTCCCACCTCTAAATCCCAGTACTATCTGTTGCTAATGTGCTGTCCCAATTTCTAAACCCAGCTATACTCAGTAGGGCTTACCAAGTGTGTGTAGGTTAATTCCAGTACACTGCAGCTCCTTGGCTTCCAATTCTATCACACCCAGCAAAGGTATCATGACAACTCCCCCCCCCTCCCCTATGCCCAGACAATACTTTTGGAAGATCAATCCCAAGATTTGGAACCTATAACAGTATAGTCAGTATGCACCCTAGTGACAGTCATGTCAGACCAATTGGCTAGGCACCTGATCAAACCAGGCAGCAGCAGTAAAGACCTTGCCAAACCATCTGATGGACTACATAGTAATGTTGGCAGCCTGATCAAAATTATTAACTCCTATCCTCTTGCCTACCCATACATTGACCTACTTGGTCTGCAAAGACCCTGAGACCCTCTCTCAAATCCATTGAGCTAGGGAATCTGTCTGTTTTTGTCATCTGGTCATGAGTGTGGCAGTCACCATGCTTCATTGTATCACATGCTGATTAGTCAATCTGGGGCAGCCTGACCAACAAAGCCTTTCTAATCAGTCACATGTAGGCAGTGGCTTTCCAGCAGTGTTAAAGAATCCATATGGTGTCTAAGGTGTTTTTCCACACAGATGCACTCAGCCAGACTTAAAACCCCAGCCTTGCACTTGCAAGTCAGGTGACCTGCTTTTGGGATACAATGGTGCCAGCTGAGCCACTATTTAATAATGAGATCCAAACTTGATTTCACTTTGTTTTATTGAGTCTTTAATATTCTAACTTAATGTTGAGATCTAGAGCTAACTTTACTTTATTTAGTTAGGTCTAAGTATTTTGTTAACTTGGATTGAGATTGAAACTCAACCTTAGGACTTTATATATATCTTAGCAACTCAGCTTTTACCCTAATTTTATTTCATTCAGTTATAGCTCCATATATATATATTAGTAACTCAGTTTCCACCATAAGCTGAATTTAATTTTAGTGAACACTAATCAATTGATAGATAAGTTGATATATACTTTTTTATTCTAAAAAAGTAACTTACATCATGAGATATACAGTTTATCAATTGCAAATTGCCCAATATTGTAAAAGAACTCACTTATGAGCTGAACTCAACTTTACTTAATATTAAGCAATTAATAAATAGGCCAATATATATTTTTTATATTAAAAATAATAAAATTCACTTACATGATAATATATTCTGTATAATGTTGTTAAAGTTTCATGAATAAGCTTGATCCAATGCTAATTAACACTAATGAATCAATAGATAGGCTAATACTTATTTTATTATTCTAAAATAATTTTTACACATTTTAATTAGTATATTTAATACATTTAATGCTGAATGTACATATACAGGAGAAAAACCAAAATTTTTAATGCTATTATACTGACTATTCTTGCTCTAACTTTATATATCTACTTTTTTGTTTTAAAAATAATTTTTTAGGCATTTTTATATATTAATAACAATACAATTCACTTAGATGATAACATATTCAGTATATTAATGGCATAGAGATGTCAAAGTTTCACTCATAAGCTGAATTCAATGTTGAACAATTAATAAATAGGCTAATACATATACTTTTGCTTTAAAAACAAATTTTTAAATGTTTTTATTGCTTAAAAAATAGCTTTTATTATTTAATTGATAGGCCAGAGTGTATTGAAGATATTTCCTATATATATTATAATTCTTCCACTAATTTCAACTGTATAAATGACCCAACTTCTATATTATTTCCTTTAAAGGCAAAATTTTAGTCAGCCTTAGTCAGAATAATACAAGCAATGACCCAAAGCAGATGACTTTTCCACTTCTATACTAAGTTTCTCACAGGTCATCACATTATATAGAGACAAGCTACAGTCCATGCCTTTGGCACAGGCCTGTAATTTTTGCTTAGACCCAGACCTAACTTTGCTGTGCTTAGTTAGGTCTTTGATAGCCAACTCAATGCTTGATCCTAGCTCTAACCTCCCTGCACTCAGTTAAAGCTTTGAGTTTTACAACTCAATGCTTAATCCCAGCTCTAACCTTGCTATACTTAGTTAGAGCCTTGAGTTTCATAACTCAACACTTAATCCTGGCTCTAACTGAGTGCAGCAAGGTCAGAGCCTTGAGTTTCACAACTCAATGGTTAATCCTAGCTCTAACTTTACTGCACTTAGTTACAGCCTTGAGGTTTCCAAACTCAATGCTTAATTCCAGCTCTAACCTTGCTGTGCTCAATTTTGCTAGGAAGTCAGCAATGTCACTAACCATAGCAATGACTCTGAAAGTCAAGAGCAAGGGGAAGGGGAAGGGCAAAGCTAAGGAAGAGAAGGAGGATGTATTTGAGGTAAGTCCCAAAGTCATTGCTAAGTCCAAACTTCTTATGCTAATTCTTTTGCTAGGAGCTGGTGCAAGATGTCTTTACCAATAAGGAACTGACAGGCCTCCTCAAGTAGTGGCAAGCAACAACTGTAGTAGATATAGGGGTGGAGGTCAGTGTTATCCTGGAGAAAGCCAAGGAAAAGCTAACAGTGTCACCTGCTGAGTGACATACTTTCAAGATAGAGCAGAGAGTGGTAAGTCCCTAGTGAATGTTCCTTCCACTGTTGCTAATAACTTTTTGTTAGTGTAACAATTGCTGAGCTGACAATGACCCTGAGGGATGTTGGTACCTTACTTGCATCCAGCCTTGCTATCATTGCAATAGTTCAAGAAAGGGCTGTTCCTATAATGGAAGATTGTCATGGAGCCAGATGGGTGGTTTTGTTATTAGGATAGTAACATGAGCAGCTTTGGTTAGACAGGCAAGGATTTTCTTGGAGAAGTAATAGGAACTAGCAGTGGCCAGGCAACTGATCCAAGTCAAGCACTCAAGCTTGAACTTGCCTACAACATAAGACAGGACAGTGATAAGAAGACATGGAGTTGCTCAGGGCAAGCAACAGTCATGGAGCAAGAGGGAGGTTAAAAGTGAGGTAAGTAGTAACAATAGCAATGGGGAACCCTTAGCCTAGGCCAAGTGACAACAAACCATTGCTAGCAATAAGGAGCTAGAATCAGAGGATGTTGAGATGTAGCCAGCAACACTGCTAGTGACAACTGGGTCAGAGGAGATGGGCTTAGTAGCAAGGGAATCCAAGGTCATTATAGGTAGAGCAACAGCTGAGGAGGTGTTTGCAGAAGAAGACAATGAAGAGGAATGGGGAGGTGTCTAGAAGACTGAGGCAGAAGATAAGGAAGAGGCTGGGGAGCAAGCAGACAAAGTAGTGGTAACTCCAGTGCTAGTAAGTTTTTTGAAGTTCTTTTTAATACTATTTAGTTTGCTAATGGTAGTGTCACTAGGTGCTTTATACTTCAGCCCCCATGAAGGAGGTTGGCAATGATAATCTGGGATGGCTAGGTGAGGATCTAGCCTTACTGGAGCCATTAATGCCAGCCTATTTGCTGTGGAGATATAAGGAGAGGGCAGCCAGACTTGAGCAGCATTTCCAGTAATTACTAGAAGACACTAAGGCAGCCTTACTGAAGGTATGGACCTGTTACTCTATTGCTAAGCAGTTGCTAGTGGCTCTGGAAGAATACTGATGGGACTGTTGGGCTTTCTTGGCCTGGCAGGAGAAGAATGGAACTGAGGGAAGGAGTGAGGAGGAGGTAGGGGTAGTGCCTAACAATAATACCAACCTTGATACCTAGCAACCACTGCCCCTTACTGAAAAATATTTTATCTTTTTGTCATAGTATTGCAGACTAGCCCCCTTAAGGGGCTTCATATTATCTTGTATTGTAGCATAAACTGGCCCCCTTAAGGGGCCTTTGAAAAATGTAATATAGTAAACTGGAGTCAGGAGAGAATTAAAGAACAATATAAGAAACAGAAGGTAAGTGAAATTGTATAGGGTCTAAAATCAAGAAAAGACAAAGACAAAATGATGCACTAGCAATTGTTGCTTGGCACTAGCAACAAAAGGGGAAACACTCAGTAGATTATCATAGTATGAAAACCCCAAAGATGTGCCAGTTACTAGCAAAAAGTTGCTTAGCACAGCATCATAGCAAAAAGTATCAATAAATAAAAAGTCTGTAAAGTATTTAAATAA
>JABCKS010025253.1:0-20054 GCA_018851325.1 Termitomyces sp. DKA19 | reverse complement strand
ATTACACTATGATACATTGCTTCAAAAGACAACATTGCAGACATATTCACAAAGGCATTGCCTGCTTCACAGTTTAGAAGGCTATGTGATATCTTGGGATTGCAGGATTCTGCATAAGGAGGAGCAACCATACAGTGAGGAGGAGTGTTGTGATATCACACTGCAATATCACATTGTGACACTGTAGGTTTGCCCTGGCCACCCATGGCCTGCCTCTTTTCTTTCACATTTTGCTTTGTCTCAATTCCCATTGTTGATACTTGAACATATATATACACTAGATTACAAGGAACACCCTCAGTCATTTATATCATGGACTGAGGGTGAGTAGAAACAGTTTTACTTACACAATCAGATGAACTAATTGTACCATAGACTCAGACTAACTTGTCTGTGATTATCTAGGTACAGAAATAGAGTCGTTTATATCATGGACTGAGGACTCAGACTAACTTGTCTGTGATTATCTAGGAATCAGATTCTAACACTCCAGACTTGTTCTCTTTGGATCTCCCTCTGCCAGCTGTGTGACCAAGCCACAGCCTCCAGAGGTCGCCCTTACACTAGCTGGTTACATGCTATGGTGAGGATCCAGTCAGCCCTCTACAGGAAGGCCTTAGCCATGGTGCACTTCTCTAGCTGCTTGGAAATTGTGGAAGCTATAGTGATGGACTTGAGATTGTGAAAGGAGAATGGGAAGAGGTTGAGGGAGGAGAACTTGACAAAGTCCAGCTAAGTGCATGCCTTTTAGACCCCCTCTCACTTTGGTGCACCTGGTCACCTGATTAAAGGCATCCATCTTTCCCACAGAACCATGTTCATTACATGCAACAACTTAAAGCAAAGTAGGAAAAAGAAGCCAAGCATCACAAGGCAAATGTGCTGTCAACCAGATAAGCCCTCCCAGAAGAACAATGACAAGTGTTTGGCAAACCTCACAAAGTTCAACACAGAATTAGGTCAAACAAAGTGAGAGAATGGTGGAGGAATAGCATAGGAATAGCACATTCTGCCTGAGTGCAGATCCATTCTGTGCATACTCGGCAGCCACCTTTGAGTTAAAACCACAAGCCCAACATCCTCAGAAAGTTTTCACTCCAAATTGAAACCAGCATCCTCCAAAAAATCATGATTACAGAATCAGAAGTAATCTTGGCAGTTGCAGGGAGTAGACTATGGCATGATATTTAATGACTGTCATTGTCATTGGGACTACCAATCCTCATACAACAAAGGTGAGAACAGTGGGGGATGGAGGGTGACTGCTAGTATTCACAGTGTTTGGAAAGAAACTTTCAGATATGTATGACCCTACATGATTCTCTACTTGTGCTAAGGGTATTGAACTTGGCTTCCTCAACAAGAAAAAAAGACTGGAGCCATGACTGTGCAAGTTTCTCTGACTATGTAGGTCAAGTACTTATTCCAAAACCTCGTCAGTGATGAGCATTTGTTCCCCAATTACTCTTGAGTGCTTGGTGTGGAAGCTTGGTGTGGAAGGTCCGTGTTCTGTATAGTAGATCAAAATCAGAGGCTGACGATTGCGTAGAGGGGAGAATACTGGTTGCTCAAGGTTGGTTAGACCTTGCCCGAGAGTTACTGATCCAAAAATGTCCATACTAATGAGTCGACCAAGGCTCAAATTGAGGACCTGCTGTGTTAGATAGAAACGATAACCAACTACGCATATAAATGGCGAAGAAAATTGCATGCGTGAGTACAGGTGCGGACCGCGTATATATGGAGGAAGGCAAATGCGCACAAAGACGTCCATGTAGAATTACTAGAGAAAAGAAAGATGGTGTGACGGCAACGGGCGGCGGGCGGGATGCTTGCTGTGCTTGTAGAATTTGGGCTCAAGACGAACTCGGTGGATTTATCGGGAAGGACGATGGAACGAAGGGGGCAGAGCTGTGTTGGAAAGGAAGGCTTTAGCAAGGAAGACGTAGATGAGGGGTGGGCGGATGTCGAGGAGATCATGCTGTGCTGCGTTTCATCAATTGCCTGCAAACTGACCAGAATAGACCCAAGAAAGGCAACCGGAAAGCCGCGCGAGAGAGCCTCAGCGAGGATCTCAAGTGCAATTGCTTCGAGATGCCGGTATAATAGAGCGCACAGAAGAGGATGAATGTCATGAGAACTTTTATGGGGATGTACAAATCAGGACTGTGTTGACGTCCTCGTGGGGACTAGTCACGAGCACTGAAGTAGATGATGTGCTTGAAGTAATTGGAACAGTGGCGGAGAAAATGGGCCAAATTTGGGCTGGACATAGTCATGGCCTGCAGCGATGGACATCACGAGCTAGACAGTTGCATCGGCTCTATGTTTGAGAAGAACCCATCACACAGGATAGAAAGAAAAAGTACCTCTAACTAATTTGCAATACAATACAATGAAAATAAAGGTATTCCTTTTCATGCTATCCCTCTACAACGCCCCTCCATTGGAATCGTATGTCACGATGGCGTATAACGCATCGAGGCGTGAAATACACCATCCCCTCACCGAAGACAGCCCATTTGGCGATACAACATTATGTCCAAATAAATTACAACTCGTCGTGGTCTCGGATGGGGTCCTCATCAGAAGAGCCAGAGCCAGAGTCTCCGCTCGAGTAGAGTTTGCTTGTGATGGGGTTCACGACGCCTTGGACCTCTGTGAGATGAGAAAATATTCAGCCCACGCGTCTTCAGGAACTGTCAAGGAATAAACGTACCGGCCAACTTCTCTTCTAGGTCCTCAACGGAAGCGGTTTGACCGTTCTCATCAATCCAGTCGGTAGCGTCCTTGACAGCAGCGAGGATAGTCTTCTTGTCTTCATCACTGACTTTACCGCCAAGACCTTCCTGGTCACCGAGCTGGGTCTTGAGACCGTAGACAAAGGACGAAAGGGAATTGAGAGCTTCGATACGCTTGCGCTGAGCTTCATCCTCCTCTGCAAACTTCTCGGCCTCAGCAACCATGCGATCAATCTCCTCCTGGCTGAGACGCCCCTTCTCGTTGGTAATGGTGATGCTCTCAGACTTGCCGGTGCCCTTGTCAGCAGCACCAACCTTCATAATACCATTAGCGTCAATTTCGAAGGTAACCTCGATCTGAGGTACACCGCGAGGCGCAGGAGGAATGCCCGAAAGCTCAAACTTGCCGAGAAGGTTATTGTCCTTAGTGAGGGAACGTTCACCTTCGAAGACCTGGATCAAGACGGTAGGTTGATTATCAGCCGCAGTCGAGAAGCTTTTTGGGAACGTTAGCCTCAGATAATTAAGCAGGCAATGGATGAGACGGACATCTGGCTCTTCTTGGTAGGGATAACCGTATTACGAGGGATGAGCTTGGTAAAGACACCGCCAGTGGTCTCGATACCGAGGGTAAGAGGGCAAACATCGACAAGAACAACATCAGCAGTTCCCTCAGCTCCAGAAAGAATACCACCCTGGACGGCAGCACCGTAGGCGACAGCCTCATCGGGGTTGATTCCCTTGGAAGGCTCCTTGCCACCGAAGTACTCCTTGAGAAGCTGCTGAACCTTGGGAATACGAGTAGAACCACCGACAAGGACAATCTGCAGAGAATGAATTAACATGACTGACACATCCACAAGTGGCGAACTACGAACCTCATCAACATCCTCCTTCTTGACATTAGCATCCTTGAGGACCTGTTCAACGGGCTTCATAGTCTTCCTGAAGAGGTCCATATTGAGTTCTTCGAATTTGGCGCGGGTAAGGGTTTCAGAGAAGTCGTTTCCATCCTCAAAAGACTCGATCTCAAGACGAGTGCTTTGTTGGCTAGACAGGGTACGCTTGGCCTTCTCAACCTCACGCTTGAGTTTACCAAGAGCGCGGAGGTTCTTGCTGACATCAGTTCCGGTCTTCTTCTTGTACTGCTTAATCATGTACTCCATAACGCGATTGTCGAAATCTTCACCTCCAAGATGAGTGTCGCCGGCGGTGGCCAAGACCTCGAAGACACCGTCATCAATAGAGAGGAGAGAAACATCAAAGGTTCCTCCTCCGAGATCATACACAATAATCTGAGATTCACCAGCCTTCTTGTTAAGTCCGTAGGCGATAGCGGCGGCAGTGGGTTCGTTGATGATACGAAGGACCTGGAGACCAGCGATAGTACCGGCATCCTTGGTGGCCTGACGCTGAGCGTCGTTGAAGTCTACAGACCAAAGAGAGTGAGTATATGCTGATTGAAACTACACTTTTTGATACACACAGGCAGGGACAGTGACAACGGCATGGGTAACCTTCTCGCCAAGGTAAGCCTCAGCGGTCTCCTTCATTTTGCTCAGAACCATGGCAGAAACTTCCTCAGCGGTCTATCAAATGAAATTAGGATCCGATCCTCAACCAGATTATTTGCAAGAACGTACGAAATCACGGAGTTCACCTTTGTACTTGACTGTGATCGCCGGCTTGCCATTCTTCTCCGTAACCTTGAAAGGCCAGTGCTTGATATCGCGTTTGAGGTCGGCATCATCAACTTTGCGACCGATTAGACGTTTCGCGTCGAAGACAGTGTTCTCAGGATTGGAGTGGTGGGCATTCTTAGCGGCGTCACCAACACTAGATAGAATACATGGGTCAATGGGCAAGTAGAAATCAGCCACGTCACTCACAGACGCTCGTCATCAGTGAAAGAAACCCATGAAGGAGTGATACGGTGTCCCTGGTCGTTGGCAATTATCTCAACCATGCCACCACGTTGAACGCTGTTGCATAGTCAGCAACGGGGTTAAAAAACGTGGAAGACACTCACCCAACGCAGGAGTAACTAGTTTCCAAGAAATCGCAACATTAGACGAAAGTTCTGGCTTTGCTTGTAAAAAAGAAACATACGTTGTACCCAAGTCTTTCCGAACCTTGTCAGCCTATTTTCTACGAAAAAGATGAAATAAAATCGCACCAATACCAATGACAGTGCCGTATTCAGATTTAGCTTCCTCGGCCTTGGCAGCGGGTACCGTAAAGGAAGCAATGGCCACCAGGGCAAAGATACCTAGTGAAAAGGAGGAAAGGATACGCCTCGTCGTGGAACGAGCCATGGTGGGCGAAAGTAGTTTGTAAAAAAAAAAAGTCGGTTCACCGTTTGCTATTTATTTGATCTTCGAAAAACGTTGACGTGTCAGGTAGACGTGGCCAGGCACGTGCTACATTTCACACGCCTATCCCTCCTTCCTTTTCCAACATCAGATATATATCGTTGAAGAGACCTCAGCGGGTTGACCGTCGACGTGGCAGTGATAAATTTAACGAGTCACATGGTTTTGTGCTATCCTCGTATTACTGTGCACCTCTTTGTAGAGTGGTTGAATTGTCCGTCTGACTCCGATGGTGATTCGAATCATTGAAATTCATGGAAGGTGGCGCTGGTGCTGACAGACTATGCATCTACTGGGCAATCACCGTGTCCATGAATCTCTTTGATACAGCATCCGTTTTGAATCTAGTACTTTTATCTGTTGTACCGCCATGTTCTCAGGTTGAAAGACATGCTCAACTCCGGTCTTTCTCGGTTTGGCATAGATGAGCCCATTCTTCGCCACTGAACAGAGGTATACGGTTGTTCCTTGATTCATGGCAAACCTGGGGACTTCAGGACATCAAAGACCATATGTGTGATGATTCGTCTGATGACATTGTCGTACTCTAGTTTTATGTTCCTGATAGGCCCGAAGCTATCTTAAGCGAGGCATAATACGGATTCCAGCCCAAATCCGGACACAATGAAGCCGTTGCACGCGCAGGGCTGAAAACACAGTAAATGATCAAGGAGGATCCGCGTGCGTAGTTTTGATAGATACGGTAGGGAAAAGCTCAGGTGGGTATAGGGCATGAAACAAAAAAATGTACGGAGATTATACCCATTATAAGGATTACCTGTGTGGCGGGCAAATTATTCCTACAGGCTGGATATTACTCTCGATAAGATGAGCGTGCATCTCTGATTTAAATGATAGACACGAGAAACGTTAAAACTGCTTAGTCGCCTGGTAAATTGGTTGTGGCGGTGCTTACCATATATAGTCTTTTACTCCTAATAACTAGAGTTAGTTCTCACATGCAATTGGTTTCATAACGCGGTCACGCCATTTATAATCTGCACGACGCGTCCCGGATTTACTCATTACATTTCTTTCACCCCCACCATCGAGCTACTACACAACTCATACACCCTATCTTTTCCATCTTATAATACAACGACAATGTGGCGTTCTCTTCTCAAGTACTGCCTTCCTTCCAAGTACCAGCAAGCACAGCTACCTACTCGGGACAATCCCGTCGTCGTACCCGCAGCCCCTATGTCTCCCTATTTGATAAACAAAAGCTCGAGCAATTGCATCTACGAACACCAACGGGACTCAAACAACAGTTACATGAATCCCTGCCCGAAACGACTTTCAGCATGCGGATTCCAGCCGCCATCATCTTACGTCTCCTTTTCCCCAAATGACCTCTTGTGTACTGTCGCGAGCGCACCAAATCGCGAAGCCACCCTGCCTGAGTCTCACAATGACGATGGCAGCAGCGATTATCAGATCAACTTCAATGTCGTGTGCCCCCTAAAGAGAGTCCTGGCGATTGGTCGACGAGAGGGAGAGTGCATACGCAGGAGGCGTAAGATTTACGCAGCCATCTCACCGGAAGAGTTAGTTGAGGGTCTGGGGATGATGTTCATGGATCGATCGACATCGATTTCCTTCGAGACTCGTGAGGTCGAGGTTGTGAAGAAAGAGTCGGTCCCGTTGCGATGGGGAAACACCTGGATAATCATCGAGGAAGTTGACTATGATTCGGATGATGAGTGAAGGATCGTGATCTCGCTGGCGAGTCACAGCTCTGTATACCCCAGCGTCTCTTTTCTAGGCCACAGGCAAGTCCCTCTTTGGACGGGTTTTCGTGAAAATTCGGGCTCATGGTTCTTGATCTTTACAGATATATGTACAATGAACGCCTCGACAACCGACTCGCCTTTTTCGTACCGTGTCCCCTCCCCTCCCCCCGCACTCGCGTCCCTCAAGCCCAGTAGGATGATGGATGGATCAGAGGGAAAATATGAGACACAGTATCGTACAATTTCTAACCTCCTTTATGAATTTATGAGCAGAACTGAACCATATAGTTTTAGGGGCAGCTGCGGCGCGGGGGCCGGGTGCCATCGGAGGGTGTTCGGGAGCATTGAAGTGAGTGATCGCCAGAGTCGTCTTTGCTGATCGGTTTCCCCCTTTTTCTCTCAATAGCTAGGTCAGGGGAGGGGATTCAAGACTCGATGAGGACGATCAGGGACCGGGAATGGAGGACGATCAAGGGCTTTGAAGATGTATCGTTCCATCTCTGTTCCTCCTCACTATCTGGACATAACTAACCATCTCACCTTCGGGGCAGCCGCGGCGTGGAGGCTGGGTGCCATCGGAGGGTGTTTGGGAGCGTCGAAGTAAGTGATTGTCACGGAGTCGTCTTTGCTGATCGGTTTTCCCCCTTTTCTCTCTATAGTTAGGTCCAGGGAGGGGATTCAAGATTCGATGAGGATGATCGGGGACCGGGAATGGGGGATGATCAATTGCTTTGAAGATGTATCGTTCCATCTCTGTTCCTCCTCACTATCTGGACATAACTAACCATCTCACCTTCGGGGCAGCCGCGGCGTGGAGGCTGGGTGCCATCGGAGGGTGTTTGGAAGCGTCGAAGTGAGTGATCGTCACGGAGTCGCCTTGGCTGATCGTTCTTCCTCTTTTCTTTTCTTTTAATAGCTAGGTTTGGGGAGGGGACTCAAGACACAACAGGGGATCAAGACGCGGCGTGGACGGATACGGGATTGGAAGGAAATCGACCTAGCGTCGTTCTATTTCCCTCCTCTCTTTCTGATCTAGAACATATCTGAACTGTTTGACTAGGGGCAGCTGCGGTGTGGAGACCGGGTGCAACAGGAGAACGGTATCCAGAGCACGTGGAAGTGAGTCGTCGTTAGAGTCGTCTTGGCTGATTCGTTTTTCCTCCTTTTCTGCTAGTTGCTAGGGTTACAGAGGGAGGGACTCAGGACTCAAGACGCTGAGACGGACGATCGGGGATCCCCAGGGATGGATATAGGTTTATCAGGGAGTTGAGGGCAAGATTGCCTCCGGTCGCTGGCCACGACGCGGAGTTGGACGAAGAAGACGTGCGTTATCCATTTTTGGATACATTTAAAATATGTCGGATCGGATCGGACTTGCTTTTTCTCGACTTCTATGCACCGGACTTGCACTTTTCTGGACTTCCTCCCAGATTAGCTTGCTTTTTTCGGACTTTGTTTTTTCTCTCTCTCTAGACAAATGGACTCAATGGACTCCTTACTTAGTATACATACCTTCCTATATCGGACTTAGATTCTAGACTTGGACTTGCGTTTCTCTTCCATTTCAATTTTATTCTTGCTCGCGCTGGGATTCTGTTCTTGCGTCGCGTAATAGGGGCCAATCAGTTGACAAGCAGCAAAGTTCCGATATATTCAAGGTATGCAGATATGCTGTTGCAACTACGTAGAGATATCCTGAGATCGCGTCATGTTCAAGAAACCTCTGCCGAACGCCGCCGCCACCGCACTAAAGCCTCCTTCGTGAACCTCCGATATAAAGAGCTCGTGTTGGTCTGCCAAACGCTCATTGTTCTTCCTAATCTCACGAATGACACCGTATTCGCGTGCACATGTAGGGCACTCCGTTTCGTTGTCCGCGACGCACCTTTCAATGATTTGTGGGTAAGTTATTAAAAGGCGAAGGAAGTCGACTTTACCGCTGGTGATAGCTATGATTACACATGAAATGCACGCTGGGAAGGTCAAGTTGTCCTGAGCAAGCTGAACACCTTGTGATATGGAATACACGAGGGTGTTTGGGATCGGAGAGTGCCTTGACTTGCTTCAGCTTTGCGGCTGTTTCCAAACGATATGAATCGATGAGCTCCTTGTCCTAGGAAACATTTATTATTCAGAAAAGGGACCTCGCAAGTCAAGAAATCAACTGACGTTCTGAAGTTCTGCCTGGGAATCCCTAATCCTCGCCATCAACCACTCCTTGACCAGACCCACGCTTGCCACTCCATTGCGGCTGAGCACCTGTACGACTCCCAGGGGTGGCAGAATCTCCTCTTCGTCAATGTGCTCGAGCACACGCTTGACATCTTCTCGGTGCCGGTCCAGCAGCTGTGGTGTCGAAGTCAAGAATCTCAGTACGAGGGGGTATAGATGTGGATGTTCAGGTCCGTATCGGTTCAGATGATTCACAACCTGTTTTGAAGCACCAGGGATCAAGCCTTCTCTATCTTGGTCCATCCAATATCGGAGCACGTCCTCGTACATGCCCATCTTCTCCCAGAGCAGCACGAGGCCCTCTGTATATCCGTGACTGAAACACAGGATCAGCGCATGCATTGGATCATATGGGAGGTCGACGCTCTTGAGCACCGCCATGGCTTTGTCGCGGAGGGTAGCCTCCACCAAAAAAGTTCCTTTGTATTCCTTGAAGGGCAGCGTAAGATATAACTCGAGCAATGTGTTCCAAACCGCGACCTGATCGAGCCGTTCAGCTTCCTCATCAAGCGGGGATTCAACAGCGAGGCTGGACTTTGGAGAACCCCGACTGCCTACACTCTGGCCCCAACGGCGGAGGGCAACTGTCTCGAGGAAAATGATGAACTGTTCCATATTGTCGACGAAGTGTGCGAAGTATATTCGTGGAGATAATCGTTTAACGAGTGGAGGGGTTGCGGGCTGTGATGGAGCAGTAGATGTCGGTTCAGGTGGAGGGACGGCAGTGTGAGGCGGATCGACGATGGACTCTTGACGAGAGTGCGTGCCGGGGCGGACAGTGGCAATGGATGGTGCGGGAAGGCTGGTAGTATCCGATGCAACGGTGGACGTAACGATTGGGTTGCGATTCAACGCTAGGTATGACAAGTAGGATGGTGCTGCATTCTGCCGTGGGGCAACAGCGGGGACATCAGATTCGAGTGTGAGTGTCCCTGAGCTTGTACATAGATCGATGAGCAGTTTGGTGGTCTCTTCTGGGAGATTCTCGAGCATTGCACGGCCATATCGTGCCAGATTGCTCTCTGCCTAGGAATGGAGCTTAGTCGATTCTCGGAGGCAAAAAAGATGCGGCTTACAGCATCGGGTCCGAGTTTCCTCAGATATTGCAGCGCATCACTGTAATTCCCAGCGTCCTCAATTTGTATCCTCAAGTAATCCTCGTGCCTTTCGTACTTCTTCGCGAGATACGACGCATGTTCAAAGTACCCTGCCTGCCGGCACACGCGAATCGCTGTTTCCAAGTCGAAGGGCAGTTCAACACCATCCTCCCCGTTGCGCTTCGATTCAGTCTTGATAAAGCTGTCAAGGCGCGTAACGTCCTTGAGCTTGGTGTAGGTATTGAGGAGAAGGGTCGTGTGATCGGAATTCGCGAGACCCAGGGAGTGGAGTTCTTGTAGATAAGTGACAAGGTTGTGGATACGTTGGGCGCCGAGGAACTAAACATGAAGAATTGAGCAGAGCTCCTGCAATTCGAGGAGGATCATACCTTGCGGATGACGTAGCTGGGTTGGATGTATCCAATTGTCTGGATGAACTGTTGCATGGCATTATCGTATTCACCCTTCTGATACAGATGATCACCATACTGTCTATGTATATCTGCAACGCTCGTTTGATCCAGTTGTTGTGTCTTTGCTAGATTAAGTGCAAGGCCAAAAAGTGATTTGCGGTACAGATGGTCAAGTTTGTTAGCCGTCGACTTTTCCTGAAGACACGAAAGCTATTTCAAGGGTTGTCAGAGGAAGCAAAGCAAAAAGGATAGATCAAGTTACATTTCCATCGCTCATCAGGATGTAAATTTGTCCCCACTGCGAGATAATCTCCCGAACATCGTGCGTGAACGTCCCTGAGTATGCCACGTACTTGTTCTCCGGCTCGAAAATAGTGACTTTTGTGATATCAGTGTCATTATGGTTCGGGTTCTTGGCAGCAAAATTTCGGACGGTCGCCGATGCCGAGGCTGGGCTTGCGATGAAGGGCGGAGAGACGATAACGAGATAGTTGAGGTGAGAGTGAATCGAAGCCTTATGGCCTAGAATTAGATATCAGTCAACACAGGACAATAAAAAAGTGTCTGAGTACCTTCATATGCATAGCATGCGCCACGACCATCAGTACCACAAACATAGATTGCTTCGTCCCTTGCTACTGTAATATTTTGTGCTTTCCAGTCCATAGTAGCACAGCCCAACCCACATCCAATCTCGTCTACTACGGATGGTGAACCACCGCTTCCCTTTCCTGTCACTTTGTATGAAAGGACACGGTTGATAGTTATAACGAACAAAGAGTGATTAGGATTGTCCTCTGTAGGCTCTTTGAAGCCGAGACCCGTAATTGGATCATTTGCAGAGTCATTGATCGTACGGGGCTTTGGAAGGGAAGTAAGGGAGTTGGAGGAGGTGAGCGCTTGGTCAAGATGTCGATAAATTATAACCGTGCCGTCACCCAGACCGATGGCAAGGTGTGCTAATGAGGCGGAGAGAGCAACGATAGACACCTGGTTGTTGTATAAAACCAGTGCATTGGTGTGCTAAGTACTGAGTTACTCACAGGATGGGGGCGATTACCCGATGACAGTTTGACGGAGCGAAGTAGCACCGGTGCACTTGTCTTCTTGTCCCTGTTCACGACGTCCCAGATCTTTAACAGTGAGGAACGTATCGCGTCTTCCTCCTGGATATGCATGAGAATTGGATGGCATTCGTGGACGCGAACATACGCCAAGCGTGACTAGAACGCCTTTGCGTTCCACCATGTGTGTCACTCTTCCACCGACGTGCGCAACCCAGCTTGAAATTGACTCAAAGTCTCGGTTTAGGATGTGCACGCTTCCATGTATGTCCGCGACTAAGATACCGACGGAGGAAGAAGCAATCGTGGACAGTTCAGGGGTGGTCTGAGGAAGTTGAACTGAATGCTCAACGAATTGGTTGAAATAGACGCACTTTAAATATGTCCGGCGCACTAGAGAGATCGTGCACATCCTGTATCGGAACGACGTCGAAGAAAGGGTAGTGTCTATACTGAACAAGATACTCAGCACACAAAATCTTGTTTGGTTTGACTTGAGCTCACTGAGGGTACCGAGCCAGCTCCAGCCGTTGCGGTTGCGGTTGCAGCCGCTAAGCTTGACATGTCAAGAGCTTGTCAGAGGGTTTATCGAGCTAAAGGAGATCTCGAAATGTCATCAATGTGAGGCAACGCGAGGGTGAGCTCATGTATATCTCAAAGAGGAATTGCTTTCTCACAGTCAACAGTCATCATTAATGCAAACGGTCTTTTCCGACGACCTCCACAACTACCGCAACCGAGCCTGTACGTTGCGTTGCTCGCCTTCCGTTCTCTAGCTCAGCGTTGAAATTCTAGATACACAAAAATGTCTTTCTTTGGACTCCGCAAATGGCCTACACCCGTAAGTTTTAATTTTCCCGTGTCCTTGAAGAAAACTCTTACTATGCTTGATGTAGATCGTGAAGCCCTTGTGGCCCTTCTTGGTTGCGGGTTCTATTACCCTTTATCTTGTTAATAAGGCCCAGGAGAGCGGTGTGAGATGTAGGTTTACTTTTCATTCCAGATGGCTACGTTTGCTGACTTTTCCTTCCTTAGCCCCCGAATGGCGCAATGATCCCCGTAACCCCTACGCCGCCCAAATCGCTAAGGAGTCCCTACATTAGAGCATGTCTGTACAGTATGAAGGGCATGTTGCAAGCAATAGACGGGGTTAAATTACATATCCGAATCTGATTTGGTGTTCACGTTGACGACACGGAGGTCTCCATGGATGGCCTTGTCTAGATGGTTTTCAATAATCAATCGAGTCTTCTTCCACTAAATTACTGCTCATGATCATTGACGTTACGGCCCATCGGGATAAGATCAAATTAAGAATATGGATACGTTTGTAAAAGTACAGAGGTAGCATGCTATTATTGTATATCTAATGCTATTATTGTATATCTAATAATGTTACGAATTTTCGTCCTTTTTGGGAGAAGGTTCTGGTGGCGGCACACCCCACTCAGGAAGGCCCTTGGGCCGAGGAATTCTCTTGGGCTCCCAGTCATCTTCCGCGACAGCATTGAGACGCTAGTTCACACTAGATGATGCTACTGCAAGAGAATCAAACAACACACCACTCACGAAATATTCTTCTCGAATGTCGAACTTTTTCCTGTTTTTGTCTAAATTCAGCTCTTGTTCCTTAGTCAACTACCACCACGTATTCTCAGTCCATCTCTAGATTCAGTATGAGTTGAATACATACCTGCTTCACCTTCTGATCATGGAGGTCGTATCGTGTCTGGGTGAATGTGCTGAGGCCATATGATGCAGCGACGATGATTAATATGAACGGAACGCCAAAGAGAGCCGGGTATTTCTTGACTGTCTTATTCAATGGCGTTTCCCTCCATGGCTTTGAAGGAAACACAGCCATGGGGCACAAAACAACGCCCTGTTACAAACCGAGCCTGAGAAAATCGGACGCGTCAGGTACCCGGCTCGGATTTGTCGGCATGATTTTCATCTGCAGTTTATCGGACTGAATCTTTCTTTCAATCCCGACTTCCACCTCAGCAACACAGAGCTTGGTCTCGGGTCCTACTGTTCCTCCATAGCCATCATGACCGGTGAGCTGGATTCATTTGTTTCATTCTTTCCCCGATCTTTATCTCGATTTGATCGCGTAGTGACGGTTGTGCTTGGTTCTCAGTGGGGTGACGAAGGCAAGGGCAAGCTGGTCGATATTTTGGCAGCGGACGTCGATGTCTGTGCGAGATGCGCGGGCGGAAATAATGCTGGTCATACAATCGTTGTTCCTGTCGGCCCGGAGCGAATCAAGAAGACATTTGCTTTTCATCTACTGCCTAGCGGTCAGTCACGCAATCAAAGAAATTATCAGTCCTGAATCTTTGCAGGACTTGTGAATGAGAAATGCACGGGTTTGATCGGTTCTGGTGTTGTCGTCCACGTCCCATCGTTCTTTGAAGAGCTGGAAGCTTTGGAACGCGAAGGTACTTCCACTACTTTCAGGGCGATATGTTCTGATTTTGTTTCTCAAAAGGCCTCCAATGTACTGGCCGCCTTTTGGTCTCTGATCGTGCCCATCTTGTATTTGATTTCCATCAGATCGTCGACGGACTGAAAGAAGTCGAGCTCGGCGGATCGTCAATCGGTACTACTAAGAAAGGTATAGGTCCAGCGTACTCGGGCAAGGCATCGCGCTCGGGCTTGCGGGTACACCATCTCTATGACCCAGCATTCCCTGAAAAGTTTAGAAAGCTTGTGGAAGGACGTTTTAAACGTTACGGCCACTTTGAGTACGATACTGAGGGTGAGATCGTGAGGTACAAGGCTCTTGCGGAGCGTCTCCGCCCGTACGTGATCGACAGTCTCACATTCATGCACTTTGCCCTCGCGAAGAATAAGAGGATACTTGTGGAAGGCGCGAACGCGTTGATGCTTGATCTTGACTTCGGAACGTATCCTTTCGTCACGTCATCGTCTACTGCTATTGGTGGCGTATGTACGGGCCTTGGAATTCCGCCGAAGCAGATCGGCAAGACTATCGGTGTCGTTAAGGCTTATACTACGCGTGTTGGTGGTGGACCTTTCCCCACGGAACAACTTAACGTGAGTCTTCCTAGCTTGACTCAGTGTTCGCCGGTCAGTAATGCTTGACATTTAGAATGTTGGCGTACATCTTCAGGAGATGGGTCGAGAATTCGGAGTAACAACCGGTCGCCGGCGTCGCTGCGGCTGGCTTGACATCGTAGTGTTGAAGCACTCCAACATAATCAATGGCTATGATGGTCTCAACCTCACTAAGCTTGACATTCTTGATTCATTGCCTGAGGTCAAAGTCGGCGTCAAGTATTTGGTTGACGGCAAGGAACTGCCAGGGTTCCCTGGTAAGTCCTCACTGTCATGACCTCTCGTTTTTAGTGTTGATGCCCACTCGTTTATAGCTGATCTGAATGTTCTTGAGAAAGTAGAAGTTGAATATGTCACGCTGCCGGGTTGGGACACACCGATCACAGAAATCACGTCGTACGACGCGCTACCTGAGAATTGCAAGAAGTACATCACTTTTATTGAGCAAGCCGTTGGCGTCCCTATCGAGTGGATTGGCGTTGGACCCGGTCGCGATAGCATGCTTAAGAAGCCAATAACGACGTGAAGTTGGGAAAGGAAATGTAGAACTTGCGAACTGTAGACAGACTGCTTCTGTGTATCCTTATAATCTTAAGTATCGTTGGGTCTCTATACTTTTTGTCTTGGTTGCAGGTCAATTGTTTAACCGTACAAAGCTACCAAGCAAATCATGACTGAGAACCTTCGGAAGCTTTACAAAAAATATCAAGTAAGCAACTAAGTATTAGGGGAAGCTGGATGAAGCCGGATGAGATCGGATGAAGTCATGGCAACAAATCTAACACGAGCCAGAAATCACAGATAGTCCGTTGGATGTTGTGATATCACACAGACACTCTGGACCGTCACATTCAGGGCCAATTATCGGTTACACTGTGCCACAGGGCCACCATCGACACAGTACCTGGTGAACAATGGATTCATTTTTCACCACAGACACATATATAATCAAGCTACTACTAGACACAACCCTCAGTCAATTATATCGGACCGAGGGGTACGTCACACTACAAACGTTAACTTACGCACTTAACTGACTGGATCGTAGAATAATCTTATATTGTTCTTAGGTACAGTCAAATATAGTCAATTATATCGGACTGAGGGAATAATTTTATATTGTTCTTGGGGTCTGCTTTCTAACAAGTTATGGGCCTATAGCAACAAAATACTTTCTGCGTAAAAGTACTTGTCGACAGACCTTTCGAACTGCTCTTTGTTCAACCTCATCCGATCTTGTCACGCGCCACGTCATGTACCTTGCCTATTGTCTTTGTGTCTCTCTTGTGCTTGTTGACCTCCTGCTCCCCCTCTCATGTCTGTCCTGAGCTCGGACTCTTCTAACCCTTCTGTCCCCGAACGCATCATCCGTCATAGATGGGAGGGCACCAAATACTCCCGTGCTGATGGCAACTTCAGTCACTGGACTGAAAAGCTCAAAGATGCCCTGATTCTTAATGGGCTGTACGGCCACATCTTCGATGTCTCCGCATGCCCAAAAGCTGACTTTGAGCCCCGAGCACATGCTAATTGGGGTCTGAATGACCAACTAGCAATCACCTTCATAAAGACTGCCCTTGATGATGCTGAACATCGTGATCTTGTGATGGATAGCAGGTGCAGCCTACTGCTTCACAGATCTGAAGTTGTGAGTGCAACATGAAGGACCCATCAAACAGATTGCTCTTCTCCAGGAAGCCTCGTCAACCTACTGCTCCACCACCAAACCACTTCTGACCACTGCTGGTCAAATTGCAGACACTGTCAAGCAAGCCTTCAACATCAGTGATGTCATGCAGGACCTCTTCACCTGCATTGCACTCCTCAACAGCCTTAATGATCCCTCATTCAAGTTCCTCCAGAACTCAGTATCTACTCTCCTCAGCAAGAGTACTTAGGATGCACCATGCAGTCCTACTAACATTCATCTCCTCATAGAGAATGTGCAAAACATCATCAATGCTAAGGCAAAGTCTGTTTACACCACAGCATTGAGCATGAAGGGAGGAGGGAAGCATTGTGGCACTGACCTCTCAGGCCACAATCATGGTCCTGGAGCAACCTGCTGTGAGAACTGCTTCTTGCTTAAATGCCTGTGTTGGGGTCATACAAAACCTTTCTGCATACAAAAGGGTGACAGCATGGCAGGGAAATCTATAGCTGAAGCTCAAGAGGCAAAAAGGGCACAGAGGAGGAAGGCAGACATGCAAAAGGGTACCTCAGATAAACCCACCACTTCAGCAAAATGTTGAGGCAGGACCAGTCTCGGAGGGTATTGGATGACTATAGTTAAAGGAGAGAAACCTCAGTGGTTAGGAACACTGTAAAATATATTATGTATCTCTACCTATAGTTAAAGGAGAGAACTACAAGCAATGAGTAATGTGCTAAACATAATATAAAGGATTGACTTACACCTTAGTGGTTAGGAACACTGAGGTGTGACATGTAACAAACAGAAGAAAACATATGAGGATTAGTAATCATGGCTATGTTCAGACATTCTCAACACTCCCCCTTGATATGAATGTGGATTACATGACACCAAGCAGTTCACAGAAGTTTTTGAACTTAATTCAGGCAAGTGACTTTGTAAATATATCAGCGATCATGTTGGAGGTTGGAACATAGTGAATCTGAACATGGCCAGATGATATGGTTTGTTGAATAAAATGGAAATGAACATCAATATGTTTGGTACATGTGTGGAATGTTGTGTCCTTTGAAAGTCAAATGGTGCCTTGATTATTGCAGTACAGATTAGTAGGTAAGGAGAAAGAATTGAAAAATGAAAGGTCCTTGAGTAATTTATGAATCCAAATAATGTCTTTTGCAGTGTGCATCAAAGCAACATATTCAGACTCTGTGCTAGAGAGTATAACAATCGGCTGTTTCTTTGAGCTCCAAGATACAGTGCTATAACCGACAAAGAATGCAAAACCTGAGATGGAGTGCCAATGTAGATGTGAAGCCCAGTTGGCATCTGAGTAACCAGATATTTCAAGGTCTGAACTGCCAAGAATGAGTTTCATACCTGAAGTGCCACATAGGTATTGAAAAACACAGGTGATGGCTATCATGTGAGTTGACCAGGGAGTGTTAAGATACTGAGATAGAACAGATACAGCATATACAATATCTGGACATGTCATGACAGCAGTGTACATGAGTGAGCCTATCATTTCACAGTAACACATCTTTTTGGCAGGTGACAGAATTGTGGGTGACACTGAGGGTGAGTCTGGGGTGAAATCAGCTCCAGGCTCCATAGGGGTAATGGCAATGCATGAGTCTCTGAGGCTGAATTGCTTGATGATCTGCTCAACATATGCCTGTTGCCCGAGTGAGATAGTGCAAGAGTTGTGATCTCAGGTAAGGCTAACTCTGAGTAGCCAGTTGATAGGGCCAAGGTTGACAATTTCAAAATGCTTGCTAAGTTGCTTTTTGATCAGCAATGTCAATTCAATTGAGTCACTAATTATGGTGAAATTGTCAGTCACAATAGCAACAATGGTATAGTGTTTACCATTGACTTTGTGGAATATGGCAATGTTGGCTTGGCAGGCTGAATAGCCAAGATTGGTAAAGGTATCAAAGACTTCTTCATACCAGTGATGTGTGCCTTGTTTCGTCCCATAGAGTGGGCATTTCAGGCAACATGCTAATTTCAAATCTGGTAGATTGGCGAATTTGGGAGGTAAATTGTGAAACTGTCAATAATGAGGTGGGAACTGCATGAATATGACTTTGTTTTCCTTTAGTGACGAGTTTAAGTATGTGTTTTTGACGTTGGCTTGCTTGATGGATGCACCACAGGATGCTGCAATGGACAATAAGACTCAAAGTGTGGCAGTATGTACAGTGGGAGCAAAGGTCTCAGAATAGTCAACTCCAAACTGTTGCTTGAATCCTTTTGCAATAAGTCTGGCCTTGTATCTGATTATCTGGCCATTGGAGCTATGCTTATGATGTAGGATGTATCTGCAAGGTATGATGTTCATGTCTGCTGGTGTTCTGACTATGTCCCACATGCCTAGCTTCTCAATCTGACTGAGTTCAGCATTGATGGCAGATGACCAGTCGGACTTTTCATCACCATTCAAAGCTTTCTTTATTGTCGGTATGTCCTTGCTGATAGCTAGTGCATGTTTGACAGCTTCTTCAACCCATTTGTCACTTATTCCCTTAAATTCAACACTGCCAGTTTTGAAAATGCCTTTGGTGTTGACAATAAACGCTGTTTCAGCTATGTTCAGTGTTCTGGGAATTTGCTTTCATTGTCCTTGTCTGTATTGTTCAGAACTGTATTGAGGTAGGCTATTGAGGGAATTTTGACACATTCAGTGATGCAGGATATCATCAGGTGGTGGTTTTTCACTCTCGATTGTGCTTTTGGTAAGCTCTTTGCTTCTGTTAGATTTGGTTGCATTTTGACTCATATTGATTTGTGCAGGTGCATTGGGTGTATCATTGGCAGCAGGTTCAATCTTAGCAGTGTCATTAGATGCAGGCTTTGAAGGCACTTGAGGACTGTCTGGATTGGATGATCTCCACTCCTCCTCAATCTGTATGTTGTCCAGGACTAGAGCAGCCTCTCTGTTGAAATAAACATCCCTTTCAACAGTAATTATACCCTTGCTAGGCAAGTATATCCTGTAGCCCTTTGATTGATTATTAATTCCAATGACCCTGGCTTCTTCAACCTTTGATTTGAGTTTCCCAGCCTTTTGCAACTTCACATAGACTTGTTTGCCCCATTCACAGATCTTGGACAGATTGGGCTTTATCCCTGTAGCCATCTGATATGGTGTTATGCTATCAGGGAGTGAGCTTGTTGGTGTGCAATTGTGCAACCATACCATGTGGCATTTGGCCTCTGCCCAGAGGAACTTTGGAAGCCCTGCAGCTATCATCATCATGTGAGCTCCTTCAACAATGGTATGGTTGGTGCATTTGGCAATGCCATTTGATTGCAAGGAGTCATGGACAGTGAAATTGCATGTTGTACCTGTAGCATCCTGGTGGGTTTTGATCTTTGTGCTTGTGAACTTGCCACTGTGATTGCTTCCATACACTTTGATGGTTGTGTTTCTGTGGACCTTAACCCATGCTTTGTAGTCACAGTATGCCTTGAAGGTGTCCAATTTGTGGGATAAGAATGTGATTTGTTCTTTGCAGCTATACTAATCAACATTTGTATAGGAATACAGATTACCTCCTATGGAGTATACCTGTGCTGGACCCCACAGATCACCAACAATCTTTTCTCCATAGTGTGTGTACACTGTTTCACTCTTTTTCGGAAACAATCAGCATTGTAC
>JABCKS010025252.1:0-13747 GCA_018851325.1 Termitomyces sp. DKA19 | reverse complement strand
TTTTCTAATCCTATCTAGACAGCAAGTATCACCCTTCTTCCTCGTTGATGTGTGAAACAAGTGAGGGTTGCAGTAGTCGTAGCGATGATAGTACACTGGCAGACTAGCACAATAATCACCTTGAAACTATTTCATTCCAGAAGATAAGGATGATGCAATTTTGTTCGTCGTCCATTGAACATTCTAGTCATTTCAAGGGACTGAATGTCATGGCTGCATATCTATAGGGTACAACATAACGAAAAGATAGATAAGCAGCGTCACGAAGAACACAATGATCCTTCGTTGAATAGTTCCTTGCCTGTGCCCTTTCGCCCCTGCCTCGTCAATGGCTGCAATCTCCTTGTCGGTAAGAGGCGCTAATCATTGAGTCAGATACAAGATCAGGTCCATGTCGAGCCTTACTTACGAAGGTCACCAACAGCAAGATATTCTTCGAGTCTCTCTTTTTTCGAACTTGTCCTGTTATCGTTAATTCGGGTGGATGAGACGTAAAGAATATATAGGTTGTGAAGGACACCAACGTCACGATTACAGCACCCTTCGCCCTAATCCATAAGAATATAACTTGGTTTGGAGTAATTCCAAGGCGTTTGGCCGCGGAGCTGATGGGGGCGTCGACAGGACCGCCGGGAAATTTGGTGATTGGGCTACTCGCCTTAGTTCAAATTCGGCAAAAATGACAGGGAAACGCACGAGAGGCTGCTGTAGGCTTCAATGACAATGTTGTTCCTCGCGGCATACTCAAGGAGGGGCTTGTGTTTGGAGTAGGTATAGGGATGAAATTCGATCTACGAGAAGAAACGGTCGGCGAACTTGCGATGCAGAGATTGTGGACTTGACAACGCACCTGGTTGACTGCTGGCTTGATACGAGCAATCTTGACAATGTTTTGCAGCTGCTCAACGTTGAAATTACTAACACCGATGCTCCTAAACCCCGCGATAGATAACATGATATCAGCATTCAACTGGTTCGAAAACGAACTTGGCAAGCCCATCCTGTTTTATCTTCTCAAAGTCCCTCCAGCTCCTTTCGAAATCATGTTCCACAGTTCTTGGGTCGTGAACCAGATACAGGTCCACAAAGCTGAGTCCGAGCTATTTTCTAACTTTTCCCAGCGCCCCTGCATGCGCTACAGGCGACTCGTACCTTGTGAAGACTTCGATGGACAGCTTCTTGAATGGGTCCCTGATAGTATTTTGTCGTAACGTATACCTCATTACGTGCCAATCCGCTCTCCCTTATGGCCTCACCCACACTGTCTTCGTTCTCGTAAACTGATAACAGACTTTTGTGTCAGTCTCCATGCTTAAGACCTCAGGGAAATGATCGCTCGCACACTGTGCAGTATCGACATGAGAGAAGCCCGTTTCCAGAGCCTGAAGTACAAGGTCCGTCACGTCTTTTCCCTTATTGACCGACCCCGAACCGAAGGCAATGGCTGGTATCTGTGTAGCGGTGAATCGAATTTGAACAAACTCAGAATCTGGTACGGACCTCATTCCCGTCGTTCAATTTCAGCTTTTCGAATGGCATGGAAGTAGGTTAGTAATCTAGCCAGAGCATCCTAGATAAGCCTATATATGTCACTGTTGACAGGGACAATGATGTCTATTGAATCACACGGGTGACGATCCAGAGGACGAGATAAGATAATCGTGATTCCTGACTTTGAACTAGCCGAACTCGGGGCCAACTTTAGATAGGCATTTTAAAAGCCACCAGTATTCCCACTCGCACTTAGTCGAATAACAGCAGAGTGCAACCAGTTTTTGGGATGTGCACTATCTCGCTTCCTGGATGTCAATATACTTTCCAGGCTAATCCGCGAGCTTTTGTCATTATGTCGCGAGGTTTGTTTGCAACCTAGAACTTGTTTTCTGACATGTGGCAAGAGAATAACGGGTGGAATTGGTAGATAAGATTACTTACGGAAACGCAGATCACACAGTCGTTGTCGCTTGAACTTCAGCCTGGACAGCCCCCAACCTTGCCTCGGGTCTTCCCAACTTGGCTGTCCTTTACTTCTGCTCCTCTCTTTTATCTTATCTTTAGAATATGAAAGAAAACGATTGACTTCATAACATTTGATGGTCATCTATGCTTGCCCGACCCGTTCGTTGCACATTCTCTGGTCCATTCATATTAAATCAAGATCGTCAAAGGTGCTTAAAATCGTTTATATTGTACCTTCATCAAGTAGACGGCATTTGCAGTCCAGACACGTTATCACAAGCCTTCTGAACAATCTTGCGATCATCCAGGTACGTTCAAATCTTAATCGCAACAGCTGACTCCATAAACATGGTTTCAAAAGCTTTCAAAAATGCTTGTGACTCAGTCATTCCTTCCTGTCCAGTCCTCCTCGTGATTCGCCACCAGATATTTCTTGCTCTTTATCTCTCAGACTCCCAACCGTGAAGGGAATTGGGATCGACTGCCTGTTTCTCTTCAATTTTGTGTGTGTTGGCACATGCAAAGACCGAAACTAATAAATCGTCTCCTGTTTCATCTTCACGTCCACTGGGAAGCACCGTGACCCATTCGCTGGCCAAGCCATAGAGACAGATCTCGAGTTCACACGCACCGGCGACTACGAAAGAGTCATCAATTCTAATGAAATCGCCCGGTAACAAATGATTTGTAAGATATTTAGATGAAAATATTCTGGGTTGTTATGGAACTTCGCACATCATTGGCGAATCCATTGAAGATCCATGATTACTCCGCCGTTTACAGGTGGAATATGTCAGCCCCGACATGTGTAAGATGTTTGTCCAACCTCACTTACACAATGGCGCTCTTAATCAAAGAGTGTGTTAACATCGGTTTTGCAAAAATCCATGAGAATTAGTGAGGCACACTTTACATTATTCCAAATCAAATTGTGGGTCAAAATGGGGCGAATTAGGATAGAGCCGATGGCATAAATGATATTGTCGAATCTCATATACTAAAAATACTTGAATATCGGTTGTTAAAGATTACAAGGTAGCATGAAAGATATACGCGTAGCAAAAGCAACTTCACTTCAGAGATTCCTATTGATGTCCTGCTGGGTTTGGCCCTTTTCTTGACGAATGTTTCCTGATGAAATTAAGAAACATGACATATAAATATTATTCTTCAAACGAACCTTGCGTCTGCTGAGAACGATCACCACTAACGGCGCCAAAGACAGCGTCTTTCTTGCCACCGATACGATCTTTTATACCTTCTGCATAACCTTTGGATTGAGCAGCCTTGGTTTCGGCTTCACCGGCAGCATGCTCCTGCTTGCCCGATTGTTGCCAAGATGTGCTTCCAGTCATTTTACCAACGCCTTCGACGACGTTGCCTTTTGCAGAGTGAAACTGACCAGAGGTCTTGCTAGGTAACGATGTACACGGATGATTGGAAATACAGTGAAAAAATGGTGAACAACATACCTGGGGTCAGCAGAGCCAATGTTACTGGCCGACGAAGAGATGTTAGAAGACATTTCGATAATTTGTATAAATTAGATGTCGAGTTTGGTTGAGTTAGGGATATGCTGAGGAGAATGGCGTGAAACTTATATAGCGTTTCTGACTATGATGTAATGGGGCACACCACATGTGACACGTATAGCACATACAGTTAGCACATATACGTAGGTGATGACCTCATGCCTGCGCAAATGATACTCTTACGTCATTCTGCCAAAATCGGAATATGTGGATAATTCCTTCCTTGACTCGACGTGCGGCGTATTATACTAAAACCAAACGCGCCAATGGTTGTCAGATAAATTCAAAGATGAAACTCGAAGGATCGATAACGATCATCAGTGGTAAACTTAGGAATTCGGGGACGAGAAAATTCGAAATAAGAGGTAAAGATGAGTGAACAGAATGGCGCTCGCGATGTTCCTGCAGGCTTCCCTTGTGTTCCAAAAATTAGCTGTAGTCTACTTGTAGGGTATAAGGTAGCCTTCAGGGACTTGGAATACCCCTAGGTCCTAGAAGATCAATGGTAGGTTTTTCCAAAATGCTAAACTCGACTGAGCTCGAGAGTGACTCCCAGAAGGCGTTCGCGGAAGATTAGTTACACAGAGATGGTGCTTATATGGATACCAAGCGTTTACTGGGTCAGGTTCTGGTTCCCGAAGAGCAGTAAAACCGTGATCCGCACCTACAAGCAGTGGATTGCTATCAAGCCCGGGGACGCAAATAGTACAAGCAGATATTGAAAGGTGTCTCGAACCAGCGCTTAAGTTCTTCGTGTTTTATTAAGAGCAATCTGAGAAGGTTGAGGAGGAGACTTGGGCGTCAGCGACATCCTTGAAGGAGCCTGCATGTGCGAGACCTATCCACAAACTTGGTATGTCTCCTTATGCACTTCTCGAACCATAGATCGTATCCTTGGGTTCAGCTCATTCTGTTGTATATATACCCCCGTTAAGCTATAGTACATTGAATTCGATTCAAAAATATCGTATTGACATATCATAGATTACTGCCTTCGGCAAGAGGATATGCACGGTGAAATGTAAATTACAATAAGAGGACCTCAATTGAAGGTGGAAGCACCAATATACCCCAAGACAAGGAAACGTGAGACCTGAACGAACTATCACGCAAGTACTGCCAGTCGTAGAGATACATCCTTAGAGATGAATTATTTTCCTTTCTACGATTGAGCTACGCGGTCAAAGTCATCTGGGAGGGCAGTGATTGGTATCTACTCCGAAGAGACTCGGATAAGGAAAACAGTGGAATCTACCTACCCAATTGGCATGTTCTGGGTACTCACAACTGCAGTTTCGAAATATCCATCGAAATAGCGCGATACTCGTTATCCGAGTCCCAACTGGCGTGTCACAATAGGTCTTTCTTACGAGACGTTCGAGGCGAAACCTTAGTCCTAAGTCGCTTTTGGAAAGGAAAGAAACGCAATATTGATCCTGAAAAGGGGGATACTATCGAGAATTTGTGCTTTCTCTTTCTATTCCTCGCAATACTGAATCTGCCGCATGACTGTTGGGAAATGTCAACTTAAAGTATGGCGAGGGTAGGTGCTTCCTCCACTATGTCAGGATGCTCAGACCGAACAGGTTGGCCTCAGAAGAATGAATCGAGATAAATGAGTATATATTGCAATGCTTGTAACTGGGATGAAAGAATACGATGGATCCGGATGTGACAGACGTGATGTAATTCTAAACGGGTACAAAGCCCTTAACTCTTCTACCATTGAATGGTCGTCGACATGATTTAACGTTAGGTCGTGTAATAAAATCCTTGTTGGCCTTCCAAAGGACCAATCTTGCCTTCTCGAGCCAACCTGTTCTTCCGAATGAATGTAAAGGTGGTCACTGCCAACAAGACGAGCAGCAAGAACTGGCAGCCCATTGTTGCCCATATCCCGTTGATGTATCTATGCGAAATCCTCAGTCAACGACGTGTTCATAAGTCTTCACATGACTTACTTCGGGTAATCCTTCTGGCGGAATCTGATGTAGGACATATTCGTAAGTGAACTCAGAAATCGAATAATAGGAGCTTACACAGTCGTGGAAAATATACCTGCGATGCCCGCGAATGCAACAATAAGTGCGGTCGAAATAGATCGCTTTTCACAACGATAAGCATAAAGATGCTACCAGGAAGAGACAATACAAGTACCTTGGTATGGGATACCACGTTATTTGCATTCTATCTCTGAGGGTAAGGCAGCCGTCACGATGTTCGAAGCTCAAACTTACGTATGATAGGACACCGGGAACAGAGGCACAGGATCCCACTGTGCTTAAACAGAGCCCTGATCGAACGATCAGATACCGCACTGGGTATACGCAGGGGAAATGGGACATACCAAAATAACGAGATCCATTGTTCGTCGTGTAAGTTGCTAGAATGAGCCCGATAATAACGAGAATGGTTTGAAACGCAATGAGAAGAGCTCTTTGGCGTAATCTGTCGGAGATATAGGCGAATACGAAGGTGAAAAAAGCCTGTCGATTTTGGAGAGGTTAGCACCACCCAGGAATCGGATGCAAAGTTGGCATACAGCGAGGACGCCAGGTGGGGCAGACAATAACATAGCGTCCCGTGAAGTGTAGCCCATAGAAGACAAGATGGTAGGGATGAAGTACCCTTGAATGCTATGAGTGCCGACAACAAATATGCGAATAGATGAGACTCACCGGCAACGTAGGTAGGTACCGTTGCGCACATCAACATGAGGCCTACAGTAATACGCATTAGGAATCAATGAATGTGACAAGGGTCAGAAACGCACCCATTGCCCAGACCTTCCAGTCTCTGAGATGCAGGAAAAGCTTTGCCCAAGTCATCTCGTCTGGCATAGAATCACCTCGATCTTTCTCAACGCGATCGAGCACAATCTTTGTATCGAATGTCAGAATTCCAATAGAGGGAATTTCAATGTGGGCAGACCTTCGTGTGCTCCGCAGACAAGAAGCGGTTCTTGTTCGGGAAGTCTGGGAAAAATAGGTAGGCGATTAAACCGACAACCATTGTGACAGCGCCTTCGATAACCTAGAGTAAGACTGTCAGCACAGGCTAGCGCAGCAAGATGAAAAGACGCACAAAGATCCATTGCCAGCCGTTAAGCCCACCGCGTGGGGCGATCAAGGTCAATGCATAGGCTAAATTCGTTCAGATTCGATAATCACAACTGGAGTCTGAGTCTCTGGCCTACCAATGATTGGACCGAATCCCCCGATGAGGATTGAGAAGAGATAGAAACCTGCCACCCGCTTTTGGACCTCATGTCGTTTGTACCTAAACCATTTAAATGAGTGTGAACCACACGGAATAAAGAAAACGGGGACCGTACCACGTGGAAACAACGAACACTTGAGCAGGAAGGAGGCCAGCCTACAATAGATGGTCAATCTTTATGCTGTTTTCCAGTCAACTTGAGCAAATTTACCTCGAAGAAACCGAGGAATGTACGACAGAGAACAAGGTAGCCCCACTTCGGAACAAAACCCATACCCAACTGTGCCGCACCCCATCCAGTCACGCATATGGTTAACCATACACGGGGGCCCATCTTGTGCACAATTACGTTACTCGGTATTTGGCTGGGCACAAGCCGTCAGTCGGGAAAGCAACCAAGAAACAGACAAGAACTAACAAAAGAACATAGGGAACGAAGTAAATGCACGATGCAAGGCTATAACGGTCGCCAACACTGAGTTCCTGCAAGTCGATTATTTCAAGACCACGGCATCGAGGCAGAAACTGAATGTACCAGGTCTTTTCCCATTCCAGCGACACGGGCCACACCAAGGTTGACTCTGTCAAGTACAGATACAGCATAGAGTAAGCCGAACAGCGGAAGGATGTGGAGATCGACCGATCGACTATCGAATCGTCAGTGAAGGACTCGTAAGATGAGGGAGGTGACAGGCGTACATCAACTTCTTCTCGACTCCGGGAGGATACTCCTCTACGACATTCTTCTCGGCATCCTTGACATCGATTTCAGAAAGCTCGGAGGACTTGAAAAATGGGGCCATGTAGAACTGTCTCAAGATCGCCTCGTACCTTTATAACTTTCCGAATGTTGGGCAAAGAATTTAGGAGAAGCTACATAATTTCAAAGAACACATCCACAAAGGGAACCCTAAGGGCCCATGGGTGCCTTGTCACAGGTTCAGCAACCCTTTGTTTTGCGACCCGAATGTGGGGTAATGTGGGGTTGCGGATCCAGGGTGGCATCACAGGGCCCTTGCTGGGGTCCTTCTTCGCGGACTATTCCATCTGATCCGTTTGATCCCAAAATCGAAATTGTTGTTGACCCATTTCCGAATCGAATGGAATGGAACCAAGGTTTTTCACGGTTTACCTTGAAATCTGTGTAGACGATGGAGACTGATCCAACTCGAAAGTATGGCCGTAAATGAGAGATTTCACCCTTGCCTGGGTAGAATGCTCGGAACGTGAGACTGGAAACAAGATAGCCGCACAATATTCAATCAGGGTAACAAACAGTAAACCACTAGTTCCTCGATGTCGCCTTCAGCTGCTTCCACGGACAACACACCTAGCAGAACGTCAGGATTTACCGCTTCCTTAACGAGTCTTTGTACGGAAATTGGCTGGCCAGGCCAAAATGGTCCGATTCTATTATCAATCATGTAAAAATTACTGAGGTACAATTCCGGGTCCGAGAAGGAAAAAAGAGGGGTTTGTGTTGGGCGTGTTAGAATGATTGATGCTTTAAAATGTAGCCTCGGTTACGAGTCTTCTTTGATTCGATTAGCAGTCAATATCTTGGTAGAAACTTTATAAAATATTGGAGTTCAACGTATGTCATCTATCTTTGCAATATAACAAGTGATAGCCATGAGAGTGAGAATCAGTAAACCAGTGGGACAAGTGGACATGGACTAGACTCGGAAGACATGATATGTTATTCCCAAGGACAAGTGCTTGGCAATGACAAATGTCAACTGAGTGTCATATATCAATTAAGCGCGTTGGCGAAAAACGTTTGCAATCGCATTTTTTTCCCTTCCGAATGATGTCCTTGAAGGCTTGTATCGCAGTTGCAGAGACAGCATGCGGCAGAACGAAAAGCATAGGGGCACAGGGCGGCAATAGGAGCTTCCCACATGATGTTCTCCGCATGTGATCGGCAATTCGCTAGCCGGCCGGCTTCGACTTATTTGTCACCGCCTACAAAACTAGAACGCCTTTGACGTCGCCTAACGCCCCTTTGCCATGCAGCATTCGTTCGCGCGGATCGCCGTCTCTGGTATCGATAGGAGAGTGGGTAATCCATTCCAGAAGTTGATACATACTTCACGGCTGATCGTGTCTGCCGTCGCGTCAGGGCCATATAAATTTCTCGTTCTTTTTGTCTGTATCTAACTCTATATTCATGTTCATAACATATACTCCTTTCTTTTTTCTTGTTCTTGTGTCACATTTTGGGACTGAGTCAGGTCTTGGTTGAGTTTACTCGTCACCTTAGCCTGTCCAAAGCAGGTTGGCGCGTTCTCGGTCAGTTTTCGAAATGCGGATTCGCGAAGTGTACAGCTCTCGCAAAGCTCAAGCTGAGATATACCGAAGTGGGGCCTCAAATCAAGGAACGTCATCCATACGTATTCGATCGCGTCGTCACACTTCTACCAATTACCAAGTACGGTTTGTATGCTGAGTGCAGTAAGAGCCGGATGATAAGGCGTGGTCCGTGTACAACAACTTCGAGGAGCCGTTCATGTACTGGGCTGCACAAGCATCCTTTATAAATGAGGGTGTTTTGGACGGCACTCAAGTTCTTTAGGAGCAGGTTGACAAGACAAGAGTGATAATTAGCGCATTAAAAAAGGTCGGGAAACATGTTCGAAGAGGTCGTCTGAAAGAACCTGAGCTGTGCAAGGTATATTGTCTTATCCTTCTCGAAAAATGTATCTCACTCTTTCTTCAGTTCGCGTTGTCGCAATAGACCAGATGCACTCTACCAAAGTTCGAAAGACAGCGTGGAGGGCTGCACCATACCGGAAGGACGCCGTTCTTGGCGAACCATCAAGGGATAAACTATTTTAAATCGGGGTACAATGTGTGATCTGACTACTCACGAATAAAGAGACGAAATGCGGGGACTATCAAGACAAAGGCACTAAACATGAAGAAAAGGAAACCGCGATGGATTCAATACGGGAAGGGAGATATCGCCAGGCGGAGAAAGTCGCTATCAATAGCGGTATATCTTGCTATGTCCCGGGTCGAGTCTGAGGAGTGATTGAGACCAAGGTAAGTACCAACCATTGATTTTTATCGTTCGAAATGGGCAGTAGATCTGACAGACCACGGTCAATATCTCGTCCTTCATTTGCTTTCATTCCAAGGATATTGCGGTGGATGTCTACGAAACTAAAGATGAAATATCATACATCGGCGTTGGAATTGCTATTTAGAAACGGACTTGCGAAATATCGGATTGGAGGAAGAAGTCAAAAAGCGGAATCTTTCCTTGCCAAAGGATGGGGAAGGTATGTTTACACTCTTCTTTACTCCATGCAAAGTATTTTACTGTTAACTTCAGTATCCGGCCCTATTTTCCGGAAGGCAACATCGAACGGGCCTGTTATTATCAATCAGTATGATAGATGGTACTACCAGGACAGCTGATATTCTCATTGGCTGTGATGGCGTCCATTCTGCAATTTTTCGGAATCTCGCTCGAGATCATCTCTCCGCAGGCTCCGAAAAGTTTTGAGCCGACGTGGAGGTGAGAATCCTAGATTTCATCATGAACACATGTTCGTCTAGTTTTTACTAGTGGAACTCTTGCTTATCGAAGTAAAGTGAACCGCAACAAGCTGCGCGAGAACGATCCACAAATTTGTGTGCTAGATAATCCCAGGATTGTAAGTCACTCAAATACCTGCCTATCTCGCTTTCAATTGTGTGTTAATCTCCTGTTCACTTCTTAGTAGTGTGGAAGGACAAAGGTACGCAAGGCCCGTGATTAATAGTCCTGAGTCATTCTTGACACGGATTTTAGCATGTTGTAACCCACCCATTTGGTGGCATTAATGATCTTGTCCGCTTTTACAACAAAGAGAACGGTTGCTTTTACCGATGAATGGGTCACCAATATTCCCAAGGAAGAAGTAACCGAGTGCTATCAGAATTGGGAGCCCGACCTAGTCGGTAGATGTGACTTCCGTTCAATTCTGATATGTAAATTTACCAACCCTGTTCGCGCCAGATGGTGCAAACACTGAGTCGATGAGCAATAATGTGGTCGAACCTCTTCTGGTTTTTATTTCTGGTCTGGTGGGCATACTTGGTGGTGCGGTCTGTCCTAATTGGAGCAGATAAAAATTTTGACAATTCACTTCTTTGTAGGCACTTGCTATGACGTTCCACCAAGGCGTTGGAGACGGACAGGCTATCGCGGCAAGACTTGATTCTTCTTCGCAGGATCGATGTGGAATTGACAGTCGATCCGAGGATGCCAATATCCTTGGTCGCCTCCTGGTTCATGAGAAGACTGATCGTTCAAACCTTCGGAAATACTTGAGATTTATCATCAGATTCGTTTACCGCAGGCCGCTGCAGAATCTTCTTGGCCAAATGATACTTGAATGAAACCTCACTACCTGAGTAACGTAATCCCCTGACTGATATCTTGACTATCACTTTTTCCGCAGGCTTACTTTACGATTTCGTACATCCGAATTTCAAAGTTTCAGGTAATGCAAGTGACTAATGCAAGTGCAGATGAGTTGAAACCGATGGGCGAAGCGGTCGGTAAAGCTTTTGCCTGGCTTGGCAAGGGAGATGCGATGACGACTGGAAGAGTGCGGAGCGCTTGATATCTGTAAACTGAATCTAGCATCAAAGAGAGCCAATATAAGTCTGAATGGATATATTGAGTATCATAGAACCCTTATAGGACCCGTACAACCGTACAACCGTACAATCGAGGTTTTCATCGAGACGTTATTATCCATTAATGAAATTGTCCTTTATGCATCAACATTCGAAACCTACGACACCTATGAACGAGATAGATACTCCTTCCGTTCTTCTAGAGAACACTCAGACCTTTTGGCGGGCAGCCTTGAGAGCATCATCCACAATCTCAGTCATCGCTATGACCGCTTCCTCTTCCTGTGACCGTCCTATGAGCTGCAGGCCTACAGGGCATCCCAAAAATATATCCGTCGAGTCTGTAAAACTATTTAGACAAGGATGAAACGATTATTACCATTTGAGAAACAAACATAGCTGGTAAATGGCCTCGTCTTCGTGGTTGTAAAACTTGTGTGGGAGTTGAGGAAGGTCGAGTTTTGAATCTACGAAAGTCACGGGGAAAACACAGTCAAGCCGTGAGGAACCGCAGTATAAGCCACCGCAGGCGAAATGATCGCGTCGACAGGCCGCCCAGTCCCAGTGCTAGACGCTGTGCGCTCCCAGTGATCAAGGTGAGACTTGCGTAAGTCACGCTTCTCTTTCTGTAGTTGCCAAAGCTATTGGACTACTTCAGAGTTGTTCCAGCCATTAGAAAAGATGGGTGCATCACATCATAAGCGCTTAAATGGGATGCTTCGCCGACGAGCGTCTTCACGAATGGTTCACTCAAACCGCTCGGGTGGATTCCATCTTCAGGGAGCATTGTTGTGATCAATGGCTCCCCAGAGAGTTCACATTGGACACGATAATCATGACCACCATCCGCCACGAAGATTGTCTCCTATGTTCAAATCAATAGAGTCAGGTAAAAGAAAACTTATCCTGAGGGGTAGAAAGACTAGCCGCATTCTTGTAGATCTCAAGATGACGATGTGGTTCCCAGTCAATCACTATGGACGCATGGTAATCACTAGATCGTTGGAATACGGTTTCAAATGGCCCACCTTTGTGCCCGGCAGCTTCCAAAGCGGCTTTCGTCATCTCCATTGCCCGTTGCAAAGGCGGATGAGGCCGAACAACACCATTATCCCACATGATAGGGAAGCATAGTCCTGTTCCTCCTCCATGATTTTTGAGACGATATTCTGAGTCCGACCATTCTTTCCTAAGAACCAGCGGGTCCTTTGTCCAGGGTTTTGTATCTATGATGGCCTTGGTGAAGATTCTAACTCCTGACATCGAGTTGGCCATCGGACCGAGAACAGAAGATATGGATTCTTGTCCTTCGAGGGCGTTGGCTGCGCCACAGTATGGCAGGCGCTCGTAGGATGGTCGAAGGGTGTATAAGCCGCAGAATGCACTCGGGATACGTAATGAACTAGATTGGTCAACTAGAGTGACGTTCAGGTAGTAGGAATTCCTACAAACCCTGCAATATCGGTACCAATACCAAGTGGACTGCCTTTCATAGCAAGCAGGGCGCCTTCGCCTCCAGAAGAACCGCCTGGCGTGAGCTTGCGGTTGTATGGGTTGGTAGTGCGTCCAAATACATGGTTGTAGGTCTCACCCCACTGAAACGAAAGTGTAGTAGGTCACAAGGGAATGACTATGTGCTTACCATCAACGTCTGGGGGACATTAGTACGAACGAAGGGGATTGCACCGCATTCATACAACAATTCAACGAGGACACAGTCACTGTCGACTTCTTTTCCAACCCATGAAACATATCCTTCAATGAAGAAACTCTCGATGAGTTTGCTCCTGAAATGATGCAAGCGTTTTGGACACACCCATGACTGTTTCGAGGCCTTTCATCGTGAATTGATCTTCGGATAGATTAGAACAGAAAGTGACATCAAACTCAACATCATCATACCTTTCAAAGATATCGGTAACCCATGCAGAGGTCCCACGGGTTTTCCGGTCTTGATCAAAATGTCATCGAGCTCTCTTGCTCGTTCCAAGGCTCGATCGACAAAAATTTCAGTGAGGCAATTTGTCTTACCAGAGGATGTAGGGTTAGATCTACGAAGTGAAAGTTTAGATGGCCGACGCGCGCACAAGCTGTTGTGCAATGATAGCACGTTTATAAAACGCCATAGTCACTTCAACGGATGACCATTGCATCGAATGTAACCGTTCGAGCAAAAGAGAAACATCTACAGTTTCAGTAATCTCTATTTCACGTTTGCTCAGAAGACCGCAATTAGCCGGAACCCCAAGGACATTCGTTTGAGTCTCAGGAGGCACATTGATGATCCACTGCGGGGGAATTGAAGCAAATTGAGCAGCTTTTTTAGCGGAGCAAATAGTTTCCCAATTATCCTCAGATATCATGGCAGCAAAAATCGCGCTTGAAAAGTGAAAGAGAGTAACAAG
>JABCKS010025251.1:6717-20238 GCA_018851325.1 Termitomyces sp. DKA19 | reverse complement strand
CTTCCCCTGGATCTGCACCTCTATCTCCTGGGATGGCTGCGCGCCGTGGAGCTGCCAAGAGACCTCGCCGCGGCTCCGGTCTTTCTCCTCATCAGTCTCCGCCCCCCAACTCCATTCTCCCTTCCACAACTACTCAGGCCTCCGGAGCCTTCTTATCTCAGGCTTCCACTTCATTTTTACCACCGCCTGACACCGTCATTCCCATCACTGGTAGCGGGGCCCCTCCCTTGGCAAATTCTTCCGCCCTTCCATCTCTTCCTCCTACAGATACATCTACAATCTCCCCCTCCGGGCTCACTGACCTTTTGCAAAGGTTCGGAGCTGGAGTTGCGCAGGTCCTTCCACAAGCTGGCGCTCTCATTTTTGACTGTTCAGTTTGCCCGCTCTTGCCAGGTATGTCTTACGGACTACTCAGCCTTTACTGCATTACATGCACATACCATAGTGATCAACATTACTCCAGCATCTTCTGCTGTGGGCACTACAGCACCTCCCTCCCGCGTGCCGCATTCATCCCGTGCCTCCGTTCTGCGGACTGTCATCTCAGCCTTGCCTTGATCTAATGGACTTTCATGGATCCCTGCTTAACCTTCGTTGCAAACCGCAGCCGAGCCCCTTGCAATCAAATGCACTGGACCAAACAAGAGAATGGCACCTTTTCTCCTTTCTATAATGCTGTAGGCTGTGATTCTCTTCCTGCCTTTGTCCTGCTCTAGCAGTCAACAGCCGGAACCATGGAAACGATATAATCGAATCAAGCGTAATACTTTACAAATAGATGCATTGTGACGATCGAGTGATTTTCTTGTCCATTTACAAAACTTTCTCGATAAGACCGAGTCCCTCACGCTCCAAGATCTCACGGATGGGGTCACAGATTTCCTTCGAATACGGGGCTTGAACACCTGGGGTGCTCAAGACACCATCGAGGACAAGCTGGGTCGCAATGCCTGCGGGAAGACCTACCGTGAGGGCCATTGCGGAATAACCTTGGGGACTGCCGTATGCTTCGAGGGTCGAGGTAAGAGTTTGCTGCGCCACCAGAAAACATCAATCACTTTGTCGGTTGGAGAAGAAAGGGAACTGACCTCAGTCCCATCGGCCCATTCAACGACGAATTTGTGTTGCAGCATGACAAGGTCGCGCTCTCCCTCCTCATATCTCATGAGTGTCTCCAGGCGTGCACAGAGCGTATCAAGAAGGTTGCCAGCGCGTGAAGCGACCTTCTCGGTCTGAGAGAAGAGGCCGATCCAGCGCAGACCTGAGATAATGCGAGTGGCTTCCGAATCATCTGGGAAAGAGCAGAGCTGCTTGACGCGTGCGACGAGTGTGCTGTGGCAGGGTAATGTCAGAATCTTGCTTCATGAAAGCCGTAGAAATTGAATCTTATTCACCTTTCCGTGGCGTCACTCGCACCAATGGCCTTCTGTGTGACCTCTGCCCAGGTCAAACTATCGACGAGCCACGGCTTCTCAGTCTGGTCGAGCCATCCAAGTTTTACGAGAGCACCAATGAATTCAGGGAAACCTTGGTAGCGGAGCGTACCGCGGACGACAGTCTCGGCTTCGGGGATGTTGTACCACTTGCTGAAGGGCGTCGAGTCACGGTTGGGGTAGGCGACAAACGCGAAGGCGGGGGAAATGTAGTATGGCTTTGCGTGCGACATGAGCTCTGAACCAGGGACGGAGAGGATCTGTCCAGAGGCGAGGAAAGAGGCGGAGTTGAGGAGCGCGAGGAGGACACCGCGGGAGGACCAAGAAAACTTGTACCCTAAAGGGTTGTCGGAGCACTCGGGAGCGGGGAGACCACCACAGTAGGACAAGAATTTCTTGACCTGTTGGACAGAGGTAAGATGCTACAAGATGAAAAGGAAAGTAGTAACCTTTCCGCCCTTGGCATGAACTTCATCGATAGTCTTGACAGCGTACAAGTGATCGATACCAGGGTCGAGACCAATCTCATTGAGCACAACGATGCCTGCTTCCTTGGCAGCAGCATCCAGCTCACGCATGGCCGGGGAGACGTAGCTAGTGGTGACAACGTGTGTCTTTCCCTTGATAGCTGCGGAAATGACGGCAGCATGGTAAGTATAGGGAATCAAGGAGATGACGAGGTCATGAGCAGCAACCGCGGCCTCCAATGCAGAGGTATTGAGGACATCAAGCGAAACTGCTGTGGTGGAAGGAAGACCTTCAGCAAGAGCTTTCGCTTTCTCAAGAGTACGGCAGGCTGAAGAGACGCATTAAAATTGGATAGATAATAGGATGTGATTAATTTACCGACGGTCAACTCGTTGGAAGGTTCGCGCACGATGTACTCGGCGCAGGGACGAGCAACAAAACCACTTCCCAAGAGAAGGACTTTTTTAGTGGGCTTGCCCTCACTCAGGTTCTTGATTGAACGTGCGGCACGGCCGAATTTAGGAAGCACATCGCGCCCCTCCTTCAGCAGGGCACGTCCAAACTCTGGCAAGACGAATGCCGCTTTGTGAACCTCGCTGTTGTAGTATCTAGTGTTGGGCACTTTGCGAACCGGGGTGCGCAAGTCACGCCCGGGCTCCTTGGAACACATAACAAATCCGATTTGACCAGAAGGGTAGGTCGGGATAGTGGTAAAGGCGTATTCAGCGACAGGGAAGATAGTGCGGGTCATCTTCTGAAGCTCCTCGATAAGAGGGAGATGGAGCCACAAACACTCGCCCTGGGTAGAGATATGGCCACCGGGAGTGAGAGCATCATGCAGGAGTTGGAAATAGGGCTTTTCAAAGAGCGCAGCGGCAGGGCCAACGGGATCCGACGAATCAGTGATGATGACATCGTAGGTAGCAGTATTGTCAGCAAGGAACTTGAATCCGTCACCGATGAAGACGGTCACGCGAGGATCAGAGAGAAGGGCAGCCATATGGGGGAGGTAAAGCTTGGAGACGCGGGGAACCGCCTGAAAACAAGAGTGAGACCATGTGAGGGAGAATCGATCGGCGAGGAATTAGTGGAAGCAGGATAAGTTCGGAGAGAACTCAAATAAAATACACGAAATAGGATGTCGAATAGTCGATAGAAAAAGAAAAACGAACCTCATCAATGTCACAAAGAACGACCTCTTCGACAGTGTCATGCTTGAGAACTTCGCGAACGACGCCACCGTCGCCACCGCCAATAACCAAAACTTTTTTGGGGTTGGGGTGACTCGCAAGAGGGAGATGAGCAATCATCTCTTGATAGCTATCGCGATGTTATTTCTGAAATCGTGATAGCATAAGTTCTAACTGTAACTCACGAGAATTCGTCGCGCTCTGTGCATTGGATAACACCATCGAGAACAAGAACGTTACCAAAGGTCTCTGACTCAAAGACAAGAACGTCCTGGTAGAGGGACTTTTCGACGTGCAGAATCTTATTGACCTTCAAAGTCATGGCCTGTCCTTGCCATTGAGGGGAGATTTCGCGGAACCAACCGTCTGTAAGTTATGATTGGTAATTTTTGGCGATGGGTGAAGTAGATGAAACGACTTACCTACGATCGATGGATGGGTGAGCGGTGCCATTGTAGTTCAACTCGTCGTGCAAACTTCAATGTTGAGAAATTTTGGGATGGATGATCGCCGCGAGCTATCTTATCGAGATGATCGAGATTCCGAGACACGTGCGTCAAAAAAGTTGCAATCGCTCACGGATGGCCAGAACCAAGGTAAGCTTGTTTTTGCTATGCCCGAACGCACGAGTAAGACCTCGATAGCAATCCGCACGTAAATCCGTTGGACCAGGACCCAAAAGAAAAAGAAAAGATTCTGATGATGAATTCCGCTCAGACGCCATTGAAAAGGTTGACATGGATAATGAACGATTCAGGACTTACTATCAAGCCCAGAATTTAGTCCCCGAGGAAGAGTGGGAGACATTCTATGATGCGTTAAAACAGCACTTGCCCACCACGTTTCGCGTTGCCGGAAGCCGTCAGTGAGTGGTAGTCGCTCCATCTGCGAAGTAAATGTTCAATTTGGGAGCAGGGTGGCAAACACGCTCAATCAGACGATTAAGGACGTACATGTACCTGCTCTCAGTGACGTTATCTTCGAAGACCAAAGAATACCTCCGCCAGTACAGATTCCATGGTGCGTTATGGACGATTTTAATGCAATCAAACAGATGCGATTTTTTTATGTGCTTGTGATTTTTCCTTGCAGGTACCCAGATGGTTTAGCCTGGCACTTCAATGTTCCTAAGAAGATACTTCGTAAATCTCCTGAATTCAAAAAGTTCCACTCTTTTCTGGTGTTCGAGACCGAAGTTGTACGTTTTTACCCATTTCCGTATTGCTAGCCCCGATTGAGTGTCTTCAGGGAAATATTTCGCGGCAAGAAGCTGTGAGTATGCTACCTCCCCTTTTCCTGGATGTTGAGCCACATCACAAGGTTCGTTGCATCACTTTGAGACGTGAAACATCACTCAATCTTCGCCAGGTAATGGACATGTGTGCTGCTCCTGGCTCTAAGACGGCTCAACTTCTTGAAGCCCTTCATGCACAAGATTCTGTCACCACCGCATCTATCCCCACCGGTCTCTTGATCGCCAATGACAGTGACCAGAAACGCACTCATCTCCTCATCCACCAGTCCGCCCGCCTACCAAGCCCTGCTCTAATGGTGACTAATCTTGATGCCTCGATCTATCCTGCCGTAAGAATCGCCGGTCCACCGGGACCTGATGGGGAGGAGCGTACTACGCAGTTGCTGTTCGATCGAATATTGTGCGACGTACCATGCAGCGGTGATGGGACCATGCGTAAGAATCTAGGAATATGGAAGAGCTGGCAACCTATGGATGGAAATGGGTTGCATAGGTTCGTTCTATCTAACATCAAATTGGGTATTGAACGACTCTGTGGTCAGTCTTCAAGTCCGCATTCTCCAGCGCGCAATGAAGCTGTTGAAGCCTGACGGTCGTATCGTGTACTCCACCTGCTCCCTGAATCCTGTCGAAAACGAGGCTGTACTTGCCGCAGCACTCAAGGCTAACCCTGGTAGGTGCATGACTCTGTATGTTGGTTCATAAATACGAAATTCCATAGAATTCGCCCTCGTTGATGTTTCGGACAAGCTTCCCGCCCTCAAACGCCGCCCGGGTCTTACTACCTGGCGCCCGAGTGTCGACCGTACGATCAACACCATTTATGCCACATATCAGGAGTATCTTGCCTCTCAGGATGCCAAGGACAACCCCAAAACGAAGCTGACAGAGGGTCATTGGCCACCAGTGGATGTAGAGCATTATAATTTACATAGGAGGTGTGGATCGCATAATACAGATATGACAGATGTACTGACTCTTTGACCTGGGGAATATAGCTTACGGTTGTATCCTCATTTGCAGGACACTGGTGGGTTCTTCGTAGCGGTGCTTGAGAGAAAGAAATTCATAGATGGAGGCGCTAGGTACGTTGTTAGCTTGATACAGCAATTGGTGTTTTTTTCATGTGCCAACAGAAAGAGAGAACTCAGCCCGCCGGTTGAGGAAACTCAAGACGCAAAGAAGCCAAGGTTAGAGCAGGACAGGGAGGAGTCTGAAGTCGGAGCACCAACCGATGAACTTGAGAATACTTCTGAGAGTGCTGCTGTCGTCGGAGACGCTATTGAGGCAATAGTCGCGGACGAACTGGTGGCTCAAGGCTCGAGAAAAGGAAAAGAGAAAAAGGCAAAAGATGGCGGTGGCGGTGGCGGTGGCAATTTCAAGGAACCTCCTTACACTTTCCTTCCTCCTAGCGACCCCATTCTCAAGAACTGCATGTAAGTCCCTGCTTTCTGGTATTACTGTTATCTTCAACCCAAGGATAACAGTGAACGCCTTTCCCTCACACCTGCTTTCCCTTCGTCTAATGTGCTCATCCGTAATCCTACGGGTGAAGCTGTTCGCTCACTTTATCTCGCCAACGATCTCGTCAAATCGGTCGTGGAGCACAATGACTACACCCGCATCCGTCTCTCCGCGGCTGGTACTAAGGTGTTCTCAAAACAAGAGGGTGGTAAGGCTTCTGCAGGGATTGAACCCCACTTCCGTGTTCTTGGGGAAGGCTTGCCAGTGATTCTGCCCTTCGTCGATCCGGAAACAATCATTACGGCAGATTTGAAATCGTTGAAGGTCCTTATACAAAGTTATTACCCGCTTGTTACTTCCTTCTCAGAGTCTTTCAAGAACATGGTGGAGGGGCTATGTACGTTGAAAACTGATTTTGAATGACCCGACTTTGACCATTTGTGCTTTGCAGCCATTGGAAGTCATGCTATCAAGGTCCCACCTGCAGAATTGGATGGTGCAGTGTACGCTCATAATCTCGACCTTCCAAACACAATTTTGGCTGAAGCAACAGATCTGTCCATTAGACTCACACATGATCTCTTTCTTTCCATCTGGAAATCAAACGTGTCATTGACACTGATGATGAACAAGAAGGCAAAAAGGTTTGTTCTCTAAAGCTATCTTGAATATCTTTGCTCATCTTTTTTGTAGCGCATTGAGCATGCGCCTCTTTGGAGCTGATATTACGCCTGAAGCACAGGTTAAAATCCATGTTGTACCGGAAATTGAGATATTGGATGCAGCCGACAATTAAGATAGCGAATATCTTAAGCTGCATACTCATCCTCACTGTGTAACATGGCGGTGGTTTATCAGAGTATCATAGATTTTGGCAAACATGACGTTCGTAACGAGACAATCTTGGGTAACTGCCCATTATACAAATTGTATCAAAGCGTGATCTAATATATAATATACACTATGGCATCGACAGTGATAGGAGGCCCTTGTGGGCGAGAAGCAAAGGTCTCGGACTGAAGAAAGTCCTCGTTCATTCACGCAACGTCACAGAAAGGTGCCATAGATGACGGTTTAAATTCAACGTACGTTTGTACCATGCTTGTTTGAGCATGTAAAGAACCTCAGCTAGGTATTGTATATAACTGGAGACTAGAAGTGGCAGTGAGTAGTGAAGGCGAACATCATGGTTGGCTTGGTGCATAAAGCGAGCCTCATGTTGATTCTCGATTGCCTTGAGCATCACACCCAATCATGAAACATAGTTATCTACGGATAATTGGGAAATTTATTATTCTTGTATACATTGCCTTGGGGGACATGGGGACGAGTTGTCGTCTGAGAGCGCAAGTACAATACTTGGAAATCAGACAGCAACTTCAGGCTCTTCCTGACTTCGCTCAAGGTTCTTCTACAGAATAATAGATACACCTGCGTCTCGTAATCAAAACCACAACTACGGGTGAGGTAGCAGGCGGAATGATCGTGTAGTCTCATAGCGCAATCGAATACGCAGGCTTTCGAATACGCAGGCTTTCAGGCTTGTTCCAGCGTGCTATGGAATACAGAAGTAGTCCACAGCCTCTTCACGGTCTCCTTCCCAATTTGATCCTCCCTCCCCGTGTCGAAACTAACATAAATGGCATAACAACGTAAGACAAAAGGAGTAGGTAGTGCCTTGTACATGCTTTTGTCTTTCACCAATATGTGTGTGAATTCCTTGACAGAAAGACAAAGTCTAAGAACAAAGGAAAAACAGTTTTTGGGAGGAATGATGGCGGTGATTGATTGGTTAAATGAACAAGATAAGCAGACCTTGTTCCCTCAAACGCCTCAAAATAGTTATATCAGTCTGTCTATTACGAGGGCAATCCCAATAAAACCGCGGAAGCTCAACACGTTTGAGCCCATGAGGATCGTGACTTCCTCTCCAGCGAGATGAGATCATGTGTGAAAGAGCGCCATCAGTGGCACTACAGCTCTCAATATTGATTGTGGACAGATAGGGAAACACCTGAACTGAAGGACCACTCTCAGTATTCCATGTAAGCCATCTTGTGACTTCAGCGGTCAAGACATATAGAGTGAAAGCATTTCAGTCCAAGAAAACTAAGAAGATTGTAATGTACGGCCGTTGCACAGACTGTCAAGTGACAAAACTTGCAACTGGAATGATCGATGAGATACTGAATACTAGAGTGATCCTCAGGTATAGGTAGCCGGAAGGCTTCTAAGGACGGAAGAGTAAGAGCATCGAAGAGCTCTGCAGGATTGTCCCAAATAGCAATAGTGAATGAGCGAAGATTTTTGACAATGAAAACAGAGATAGTGTTGGTAGGGGACTTGTGAATGTAATTGTCAAAAACATCTTCAATCTGCGGGAAACAGGCCAGCAACGGTAATAACTCTGCAGTTTGAAGGCAAATTCTTGTAGCAAACTTCCTGAGATTTGGCCATATCAACACAGAAATTTGAGTCGGGATGTGGAAATCCCAGGACAAATCGGACAGGGTGGGGATTCGTACCAGAAAGGAGAAGACTTTGTAGGCATCATCCTGGGTAAAGTAGAAGTTCTTGCCTTTAATGTGGGATTCTGATTGCGACAGTTCTCCACCATTCGCAAATCCTGCAAAGTACTACGGGTGGCTCGTTGGCTCCAGGTGGAAACGGTCGCCTTTCATACAAATGATCTAGAGTATCGACAAAAATGAGACTCAAGACTTCTGCAGGAAGACGATGGATGGGTGCCTCTATGGATGTCAATTGGTGGCTCGAGGGCGTCCTGCTCAGTGGTTGTCAAATCATTAACAGCTGAAGGGCATTGGATATCTAGAGTTTCAGTGGTTTAGGTTGTACGAGAACCCACCTAGTATGCTCTGCTCACCGTAACCTCGGAGGTCAAGGACATTCTTCAGCGGTCGAGTTTCTCGCCTCCTGTTCAAAGGGCGGGAGAGTCGTTTCGATGCTAATGGCATAGAAGTATGTCGGGGTAGTATTAATAAAACAATATCAGGGTGCAATGTCTGTTAAACTGAAGACGGTCTTGGAAAAGCCGCTGTAGGAATAAGATTATTCCGAGAATTAAATTGTGCATAACAACAGTATTCGTTGTTGACATTGATGCTTCTGATGATTCAGAGGGTAGAGGGTAGAATGAGTCGGGAAAATATGACAAAAGACAATCGTTAAAAAGGACTAAATTGAAAAAGGGAATTGCTATGTGGATCTGTTATTTACTAGCACCTCAGAATTGGGTTGTCGAAACACGCTGATAACATCACGTCGGCGATAGCTTTGGAAACGCAGGGAACGTTCGGTCCTCAAGGTTCTGGATTCGCTGCACGGTCTCCTGATACTAACCAAAACGCACTTTTCTCGTTGAAAGCAGTTTGTGCGAGGAAATGATATTGGATGCAGTAAAGGTTTGAGATGGCGATGCCGGGATGAACACGGAGCCAGTGGCAGCTTATTAGTATTCTGCATAGAATCCGGCAAGTACATATGACATTCATAACAAGAACATCTGGGTAATTAATGTACAGAACATATCAAAGCGCGATCTAATATATACATTGTGGTATAGTAAGTCCGTTCTAATAAGGGGGCGAACCTTAGAGTGAAGAAAGTACTGACTGCAACCAACGGTTTTTTTCGATCCGAGGGCGAAACTCTTCCATGCATTTCCAGAGTTCCTGCAACTGAGTGTCAGGATCTTGATCTGAGTCTCCCATGACAACATCTTCGCCATCCTTGTCAGACATTTGGGAAGACCATATTCGAAGAAAGTCTTCCATAATTTGGAGACCTTCTTCTGTGACATCGGCGGGTATGGCTTCCTCTTCTGGACCCGCTACGTCTATCATTGATGTGCATGAGATGTAAATGATTTAAATAAGTATTTGAATACGCCTACCTGTTCCAAAATCTTCCAATTCGTCGGCTTTACGTTTAGCGAGCTAGCAAGAAGTCAGAATACGTCAAAAGTAGCCGCAGGATGAAAGGAGAATAGTTCACTTTGACGACATTTTCAGGAAAGTTAGCCAGTCGCGCAACATGGATACCAAAGCTTTGGTCAGAGATACCTGGTCACGAGAGTCAGCATCGACGAGGCTGGAAACAATAAGTCTTATGTACCTGGTTCCACTTTGTACAGGAGGGTTATGTCCCGGTCCTGCGACTTTTCGCCGGTAGAAGTGACGTGCGCAACAACGTGGAAATTCTTCACGTGTGAAATTTGTTGGTCGAGGGCAGTGAGCTCGTGGAAGTGTGTCGCAAAGAGGCAGAAGGCTCGGATCTCAGAGGCGATGTGCCTAGATTGCGTGGTCAGTATCAAGCTGAAGCCAAAATAATGCCGTTTTAAGATCGCACTCTGAAATGGCCCAGGCAAGGCCAAAACCATCGTATGTGGACGTCCCTAATCGATATTATCAGACTATGATCGTCACAATCACTTTCCACACGTACCTCTTCCAAGTTCATCAATGATGATGAGTGAATCCTTGGTGGCAGACTAAGACGAAACAATGACCTTCAGACATATCACGTTGCTATCAATATATACATACCCGAAGGATAGTTGCAGTTTCCAACATCTCGGCCATAAAGGTGGACACACCTTTCAGCTGGCTATCCCCGGCACCAACCCTACACAAGATGGAGTCGAAAACTGGCACCTGTGCTTCTGTGCATGGCACATAGCAACCGATCTGTGCCATTAGGGCAATGACGCCGACCTACGAGAACTTGAAGACGAGTCAAATCATAGGGAAGAGGAAATGCGGTACCTGGCGGATGTATGTCGACTTTCCACCCATGTTAGGGCCGGCTAGATATAAGTTTCAATGTACGGTCAATTGTAATATAGTCACCAAGACACACTAATTATGTGGAACTCGCTCTTGTCTGCCGAATACGTGAGAATAGGCATAGGGTTTGGGCGGAGCTTACCTTTGATCATCTCAACGTCGTTAGGTATGAAGGAAATATCATCTTGGACTTCCAGGCACGGATGTCGTGATTCGAGAAGGATGAGATTGCCTGAACCTATCGAAGACATTGTAAAACTCAGTCGTTTCTTCTTCTTTTCATAGATTAATCAGACCTTTTTCAATGACTTTCGGTTTCACATAGGTATCTGTGGAGTGCGCGGATACATGTGCGAAGCTGACCGTGGGTGATAGCTAGGTCAGCGAAGGGATTTGAATTGATGGAAAGATCCCGCATGCCTCAAGATTACATCGAGATGAGCAATTATGTTGTCGAGGGCCTCGAGAACCGGAGTGTACGTTGCTATGCCATACTTGAGCAATTGTTTTACCAAACGAAGAGGATTCGGAGCTTACAAGCAATGCTTACAACTTCCTTGACAAGGCTACTCTGTGTCCTTGTGTAACTCTGAGAGTACTCTTTGAAATCCTCAGCAAGTTCCTTGAGCCTTTTGGTCGTGAAGAATACACCGCCTTTGTTTGTCCCGATCTCGATATACTTTTTCGTGAGTGCTTTTGAATCCTGTTTAATTATTTTCGATAAAGATGAACACGGACGATTAATAGACGAGAATTATTTACACTTTTGGTCAAGCGGAAGCAGTACCCGTATACTTGATTATTCTCAAGATGCAGTTTCTTGTCAAGTTCGAGTCCAAGGTCTTTACCGACCTCGCGATGTTCTCTGTCCAGACCGTCCCGGGTCTAGCGCAACATAAATTAGGACATGCATCGCGGAGAAAAAAAATTTAAACTGTACTTTTGTTAGCTTTTCCGCAAGATCCTGAAGTTTTGGGTCATAGTCCGGTTTGATAACGTAGTTGTGGTTGTCAAGCTCCGCGAGGTCCAAGGTCTGCTCCACCATCTCCCCGTACTTCCCAAGACTTCCGTCATGCTCCTGTTGTCGAATGTATAGTGCGTTGTCATAACGTAGAGGATGAGAATACCGAACCTTGAGTGGTTTGAGATATACTTCCTCGACGAGTGCAGTATGCCCTTCTTTTTCTGTCTGCGCACCCTCTAAAGCTTCGATTAGGCCGGGAAGCTGAGCATATAGTTGGAAAAAGACATCATGTGCAAGAGAGGGAACGTACTTTGATAACGACTTGATAGACACGGACAACATCTTCAAGAGATGCTACTGATTTTTGGAACCGTTTGCTGAGACGATGCATGTCTGGCATGACTTTCATGTAATCATCCTAGGAAGAATCAACCTGAGCGTTGGTGATAATGGTGAAGGTGTGGAAATGGAAATGAACCTGGAGAGTGCGACGGGTATTAGTGTCTTCGACAAAAGTTTCAACTAGGTCTTGCCGTTTACCTGGGTAACATTGATCATAAGAACGGCAACTTCCTACATGTAAACAGAGCTTACGAATCTCGTGAAGGTTAACAAGAGGTTGCTTGAGCCATGTACCAAGCAATCTCGTCCCTTGCGCAGTCTTGCACTTGTTGAGCAGTCCTAACAATGTAGTATTACGAGTCGTTGTTCCCTAATCGCAATCAGAAAGTGGATCTTTCCACACAGTACAAACGACTGACTGCATTGCCCGGAGCTTCTGTCAAGTTGAGCGCTCGCAGTGCACTAGCGTCCAGTCTCATGTATTGTGAAAGGTCGTGTGTGCGGAGGGTGTATGCTCCGTGGTTTGACGGATCGGACAGTAGGGAAAGGTAGGATAAGAGGGCGGATAGCGCAGCTGGTGCGGTCGGAAAAGATAGTTCAGCTATTATACGACTGTGTCAGGAAAGCCAATGTAGATGGTTCATCCTTACGGATAGTCATCGTTGCATCGGCGGTGGAGGCATTGGTGACCGTGGAAGGCTGAAGAAGACGTGGAACGTCATCGGCGATGTTTTTTGCAGTAAATTCACCTGGAAGCGGGTGAGTCGAGAAGAGATTCGGTAGTTGGTTGGAATCATACTAGGTTTTCTCTCAGAAATTACAACGCCGCATCGATCCAAGACGGCCTTGAGCTTGTTCAGGTCAATATCTCTGTCGGTCGTCCCAGAGGTTGTGCCAGTGGGAACGATGGCTTCTTTTACTGATAATTGGATGACGAGGGACTGATGTAGTTTTTAGCTGAAGGTCGAATTTGAGCAGCTGATATAACATAATAATACCTCAGTGTTGGAGAAGAGGTCATTGTCAACAAAGTCTGCGACACCCAGCTGCCTTACACTCGTGTCTGCAAACGCGACGCCAACTGTTTTCAGCTTCGCGCCGGAGCCAGCAGGCGCCGTGGCCAGCTTGATAGCCATAACAATGGGAGCTGACAAGAGATCAGAGTCAACGAAAAGAAGGTCCTCGACCTCTTGCAGGTTGCCTGGAGAGGCCTAAATGGGCGCAATGTTAGCAAAAGCACCCTTACAACGACGTGACATACCTCTTTGTCTAGCCGAAACTTTGTGCATTTTTTACCTTGCCCCGATTCAGGTACCCATATTTCCACGCGAAGTTGCTTTATAGTCAGTGCTTCGCGAAGCAGCATTTGTGCGACAGTGACTTTGAGGGAGACTGTAGGTAGGCCAGCAGCACGACCGCCTGCCCCGAGATATTTTATGACAGAGTTGGTATGGAACGTGTGTTGAGCAACGAAAAGCGCGTCTGGACCGTAGACGGAGTAAAATTCATCGCTACCTGTCCTGTGAAAAAGACGTAGCGTTCCTGTTTCTGGTGATTTCGGTGGGAGTTTTGAGAAGAAAGTGATGAAGCCTGGGTCTGT
>JABCKS010025250.1:0-20269 GCA_018851325.1 Termitomyces sp. DKA19 | reverse complement strand
TAGCTCTATTGTCAGTGACCATGATTCCAAGTTCATGTCAAAATGGTGGCATGAACTACATAAGATCTTAGGAGCCAAGCTTCTAATGTCAACATCTTTCCATCCACAAATGGATGGACAGACAGAATGAGCCAACCATAGTGTTGGACAAATACTTAGGATGGTTGTGCAACCCAATCAATGCAATTGGGTCAAACACATCAACCTCACTGAGTTCATAATCAATGTGAGCCTGTCAGAGTCAATGAAGTATGCACTGTTTGAGTTGAATGGTGGTTACCTGCTCTCCATGATTAAGGAGATCAGGTCTGACTCCATTATTCCTAAGAGAATATATGACTTTGTGTTGCAAGCACTGCAGAACCTGGCGACAGCACATGATGCAATTATAGAGGCATGCATTTTTCAAATGTATACTGCTAACCAGTGGCACCAGGCTGGACCCAATATTGTGAAAGTTACATTAGTATACCTTTTAATGAAGAATTTGACCCTACCCAAAGAATGAGCTTGTAAGCTCTGTCCTAAATGAGTAGGGCCCTATCAGGTCCTGGAGGTCTTCAACAAGATCTCCAATTACATCTTGGAACTTCTGGAAGTCTTGCATATGCAAAGGCTCCATCCTAAGTTCCACATCTCACTGCTGCAGCCTTATAAGGCCACCAACAATGCAAGATTTCCAAATCGTATGACCCTGCATCTATATGACTTTGGCACCCTGAATGACCAGGAATGGTTTGCTGATGACCTTATAGATCATTGATAGACCAGTTCTGGTCTGGAGTTCAAGGTTCAATGGAGCCTTGGGAATATGACTTGGGAGTTGCTGGAGGTATGCAAGGATCTAGTGGCCCTTGACTGATATTTAGAGGTCCAGGGGGTAAAACACCCTGGGCAATTAGCATGACAAAGCACATCACATTAATAAGCCATGGACTTCTAGTCTGTAGTATAATGATATATTAGCCAGCTTATGGCTAATGCTGGTGCATGCCAGTGGTAGGTGCTGTATTAGTCAGCCATGTGGGGGCTACTAAAAGAGTTGCTTGTGCAAAGTTCTTTTTTTCTCAACACCACAGAGTACTACTGTCTGTACAGCAGATATACTAGACTCTGTCCAAAAAGCACAACCCAAGTGATTGGGGAGGGGGCTCTAGCCTGCCTCTCTACAAAAATTTGAGCCATGCTAGTGGCTCAAGAGGGGAGAGAAGGGAAGGGCAGGGCCACAATGTGGCTCTGCTAGCATATGGAGCTTTGAGCTACCCTATGGCTCAACAAGGACAAGGAGCAGCTTGAGGAGGGGCTGTGGGCCACTAGGGCTTGTGTAGAGGATGCACATTATCCTCCCTGCAATTCATGGAGGACTCCTCATAATAGGTATGACTACCACTGTACTACAATGTATTTTTTGGTGAACAGCCAGTGCCCATATAGCCTGTATAGTTGCACAAGTTCAGCCAATATGTGTTACTATAAGTTCCTGTGATAACTCAGGCTTTTTCAGCAGGTCCTCAAGTACCTGCTACTTTGGCAAACCCTAGAACAAGCCACAATTGGTTTGCCCCTATGTCTCCCCACAAGATGGACATGGACAACACTGCCTTAGCAGCACTGACAGTGAGTGAGTCATCAGTGCCCTCCTATGGCTCTGAGTACCTAGGGCATACAAGTGATGCCTTTGGACTGAAGAAGAAGGGAAAAGCAAAGGCTTGTGAGCCTTTGTCTAATGTGGAGGCAGATGAGCAACTTGCTCACCTGCTACAGCACCTCCACAATGCTGGAGTACCAGAGGACATTGGGATGGATGTCCTTGAGAATCCTATAGTGCAAATTGCACTCAACTAAGTTCTAAACAAACTTAATATTGTTCAATGACAGAAGGACAAGGCCCAATTGGACTTCTACTACTTTGTGATGGGACTGGAGAAAAGAGTAGCTTCTCCAGTCAGGGACTCACTATGGAAGGCCCACAGACAGGACCTTCAATCTACTCCTGGGGATAGGGCACCAGCATTGCCCTATGAGGACCTTGGTCCATCAGGGGAAGATGTAGAGATGGGGGAATCTACCCTTTTGCAGTCAAAGGGGAAGGACATCAAGCCTTCTCCCCCCAAAGTAATTGTGACTGGATCTGTAAACTCAGTACCCATTGTACCTATAGGCTTGTCAAAGCCTATGCCTCCTCTCAAGGGTGGCACTGTGGCACCATCCAGTCAATCATTGAAGGAGGCCTCATTGAAGGGCAACAAGTCTGTTACCTACTACAAGGTACATTTCCCTTGGAATGTACTTGATCAAGCCTACTCTGGCTATATTGAGGTTGATGAACCTCATATTTATACATTCCCTTGCAAGTATCCTAAGCAGCTGCTACCTATTGTGCACTGCAAGGAGAGTGACAAGAAATTCTTTGTCATGCAGCTACAGGGCAATGATAATGATGACTCTGGGTCCAATGAGATGGACCCATCACAAGAGTATCAGGAGATTGAACCTGATGACAACATTCAAACACATTGTCTAAAACAATCACACAATGCTAAGGTTGATTGACACTTAGCTGAGGATGCTAAGAAGTTCAAACAGGACTTTGAATGGCTCAATGATACAGTGCCTAGCCATCTTCCAGACAGCTGGGAAACTACTTTTATCAATGGGTGTTGGGAATGCCAAAATGACTTTAGGGGCATTTTGCACCCTAACTTCTATTGGTCACCAATAACCAATGTAGTATATGTGGGTGAAGAGGTGAAGATTGCCTGCACTTACAAGTTGGCTAGGATGGTGTACTCCACCTAGTCTTACTATAGACTATACTGATGGGTCCCATGAGGGATACCCATGAACCCCAAGCAGGTATGTCTGCTCATATGAGTTACCAAAGAGAATGGTACCTTGATGATGATGTGGGAGTGCATTCATGCAGCACTCCTGCTCCAGGAGTTTTATAGGATCTCCTATTTCACACACAGTATGCAGCAAGACCAGTCTATGCACTAAGTCCTTAAAATAGACATGGCTAATGTTGTGCACCACCTACCACACAACAATAGGCACTGGCTACCAGTGCCTCTGCCTTCATGAGCATTGGCCATGTTGGACTGACTAGATAATTCAACTTGTAGTGTAGGACTACCTCCAGTCCTTATTGAACACCACTTTGAGATAGATTGGTGGGCACAGTATTTACTGCACTGCTATCATCCTGAATCCCAGAACTTTGTGTCTGGAATCACTATGGACATTGCTGGATGAGTCAGCTGAGGTGCTGTCTTCAGCTACATTCTAACATGTGCACTGGCACCTACTGGTGCCCATGCTTGTACTGTATATATGAAAGCTTTTGCTCTTGTTGCTGCTTGCCCATGCCTCTATGCTGAGGCTGTGGAAGCTTACAATTGGGAAAGCACAATGCCCTTCCAGGCCATCAATAATTACAGCTTTCCAATGCACAGGCTCTACATTGAGCCTGGGCAAGTTGCTAACCTTGACAATATGGAGGTGCTTTGCCACCTCCTTGCCAACAGGATTCCACATATATGGATGGACCACACATATATCTACAGCATATGCTACCTAGACTATTATTGGTCTGGGAGTGGTCTTTGTACTGACCTCTTTGTGAGTGTCAATGATGATAGGCATCAATGCCTGGAGCTCTATGGACTTCCAGGAACCTTGCCTGGGTACAATGGGTGGTATGAGCCCACCCCTGATGATTGAGAATGCTGCCACATTCTTATTCAACTCTTGGAGGCTAAGGACCTCCAGCCACTTTCAGATCAAGAGTGGCTTTGATATAGTGAAGATGCCAGGTTCAGATACCTGGCCAATTGCCCAGTGGCAGCTGTTTGTATTATTCTGGCACCACTATCTTTGGTGTGATGAATATGACTCCACTGGAGGAATCTGATAAGTCCCTTATACAACTAGATCCACCAGAGGAGGCTGAACCCAAAGCTTCCTCCCCTACACCTATACCAGATCCTGGTACTATGCAGCTAGAGACACTTCCAGTGCCTCCAACTGCTACCAAAAAGTCTGACAATGTTGCTACAACTATCATCACTTCAGACCCACCCCCTGAGACAGGGCCTAGTGAAACTGCAGCCAATGTTGCAGTCTCCAGGCTCCCAGCCAAGATGACAGATCATCCTGTTGCCTTGGATCCTCTTGCTTTGGTCAACACTGAAGCCATAGAATGGGATGAAGTAATAGCTGTAGAGGAATCTGCACAAGACCAGATGGATGCAGAGGCTACATAATGGGGCCTCTACAGTATTCCTGGATGGATGGGAAGGGACCTTCATAGGTCCCTTCAAATTGCAATATTGTAGAGTCCCTACTAGCAAACTTCCTTAATCTGCTAGAGGAAAATTTCAGCAGCCAGAGAAGAGCTTGCAAAACAGGCAGGATGCTATCTCCTGCCCTATATCCTATGTTTATTTTATTTTATTCTTATTTTTGATGAGACTCACTATGGTCTCATTTCTTTTTCATTGATTAATTATTCAATGAGACCTGTGATGGTCTTATGAGGAGGGTATGTAACAGATTGTGCACATTACAGCATATAGTATAAAATTATTATTATTTTATAATTATTACTAATTATTTCTTATATAATTACTATATAAGTCATGAGATTACTTACATAACCTCAAGTAGTCTTTTTTGCACAACCATAGCCAGAATCAATAGATAGGTTCTGACTTATGGTCTAATGCATGAAAGGCTCAGTAACAGCATTACATAAGCAGATCTATGGCAAGAATTACAATAAAACTGCTTCACCAACAATGCACATAGAGTCATAGAGGATACTTCTGCATATTGTGGCTGTAGAGGGCTGAGATGTGATGCAGATTGATATCAAGACAGCTTTTGTGTATGGGATCTTACCTGAAGATAAAGTCCAGTATATGGAGCAATCCAAAAGATTCAAGGAAAAAAAAGAAGGAGGACTGGGTCTACAAGTTGGTTAAAGGCCTGTATGGGATGAAACAGGCAGGGAGGATATAGAACCAAACTCTCAATGAGCATATAGTGTCATGGGAACTTACAAAACTGGCCTGAAAATTATGCATTTACTTTAGGAAGTTAATCTCAGGTATGGTCATAGCTGCAGTGTATATCAATGATTTCCTCTCCATTGCTAGCCCAAAAGAAAAAAATTGATCATTTCAAAACACAATTATGTGGAGTGTGGACAATCTCTGACCTGGGCACCTCCAAATATCTTGTTGGCATATCAGTGGAGTGGGATTGAGTGAACAAGTCTGTGGCTTTGTCTCAAACAGCTTTCATCAAAAGGGTTGTCCAACAATTTGGGCAGAGTAAAGCACACCCACTCTTACTACTTATAGAGCCAGGACTTAAACTTAGATAGCCAAATTGGGAGACACAGACTCAGGAGGAGAAAAAAACAACATTTCAAAGCTCCCATACTGATCCCTGGTCAGCTGCTTACTCTACATTGTGATCATGACTTGGCCAGACATTACATACACAGTACAACAGCTTTTATAATTCCTTGATAACTATGACAGATTCCACTGGAACACAGGAATTTGACTGATCAGAAAACTAAAGGGGTCAATGACTCTGAAATTATGCCTCAGTGGATCCTCAATTGCCTTGCAAGAGTTTACAGACACAGACTGGGCAACCTGTCCCAACACTAGACAAAGCACAGGCAGATATGCATGGTTACTAGGAGCAGGAACAATATCTTGGGCAGTCCAGAAACAGAAAACTGTGGCAACATCATCATGCAAAGCTGAATATATGGCAGCATACAAGTTAACACAAGAATGCATATGACTAAGAATGTTGATAGAAGAAATTGGATAGAATCCAACTGCAAAGCCCACCACACTCTTCTGTGACAACAAATCTGCAATTGTGCTCCATGAAGACCCCACTACACATACCCACATAAAACACTTCGACATTAAGTACCACTTCATTAGGGAGTGAGCACAGATGGGTGAGATAACCATTGAGTACATGAATACAAAAAAGGACTACATTGCTGACATGTTCACAAAAGCCCTACCAAAACCACTATTCCTCCACCTTTGCCAGATGCTTAGCATGACCTAACAACACCATATACAAGGAGGAGATGACTGTTGGTTTGCACTAAGGAGGAGTGTAAGGATATCATGAAGCAATGATGTGATAGAGTACTGTATACATGCCACATTGTCAGAGATCACAATGGCCACCACTCTGCTTTGTCCCACACACACATATATACCTCACACCTGCCATAGAGTACCCTCAGTTTGTTATATGTGCACTAAGGGTACATTATTCACACACCAGACATATTACTATGATACTTACTCATACCTAGAATTTACTTATGCTACACATATTTTATAGGTGTTTGTCACACATGCTGCCTGTCTGGATTCCAACAAACCCAACTGACCCAGATGACCAGCAGATGCAGATCAATCCTCATAGTAGGCAATATATCTGGCAGTAAACCAGCTGAGCACTATAAAGAATATTGATGAAGTTGGGCAAGAAACATCCTTAGTGCATGGTTACTGACCCTAGTGATTCCAGGACAGAGGGGGGTAACCACTAACTGAATGGGTTGGGTTTACTCTATGTAGTGAAATGTCTCCCAACAGTTTGGAGTCCAGTTCAAAAACAGAAGGTCATTGTAATCAGCCTCAATATCCAGCCTCCTGGAACATAACCACTTTCAAGTAGCACTATTGGATAGCCCTGGTTTGAAAGTACCTGTCACCAAAAGATGGAAGGATGGAGATGCAAGGACAGCTTGGAGTGAGAGAAACAAGAATGGGGTCTGACTTAGACAGTCCCCTGACAATAGATAGTGGGCAAAGTGTATGGATGCATTGTATGGCACCCTCCACATAGGTGCAAAGTTCTCATGAAACCAAATATTTGACAGATTACTCAACAAGTTAAAGTAGACATTTAGTGCTAACTTTGAGTGTATTTCTTATAGTTTTGCCTATATGACAGCTTAGTCATCACAATTATTTGTGATATGAATCTTATTACTCTTGTCTAGCTACTAGAAAATCTCACTAGCAGCTTTGTCACTATGGAGATTTATGAGCATGAACAGCTGCAATTGAGATTGAGTTATTTTCTTCAAGCTTAAAGTAAGTCTCTAATCCTTTGATTATCTGTGCACTCCTGACCAACATTGAATGTCCATATATAGATTTCTTCTATTTAGTATCTTTGATTACTCCCAGCTTTGACATTGGTGATTAAGCAGCAAACATAACATGGTCCATAATGGATGAAGAAGTCAAAATTCTGGAGTATGGGATTATAGAAAGTTGGTAGCTTTGATTGAATTTGTCCTGCTATAACATTCAGAAATAAAGCAAGAGTAATGCTTATCTTGCATGTGTAAGTTTGGAACATGGCCTATAATTTGTTGCAGCAAGTTCTATGTAGCTGAGACAGACTATGGCTGAAAGATAAGAGACTAAAGAATTAGCGAGTGCTATGACTTAATGGTAGGGAGATCAAGGCAGCTGGATACTTATAGGTCTAGAATGAAGCCATAGAACCCAGAATGGAGAAAGTTGTATGGTATATCATATAAGCCAAACTACAGCTGAGAAAACTCACAGTAGCACTTATGTCACTATACTCGCAACATGGCAGTAGTGGAGCTGGTAAGCAAGCGGGCGGCTATCGCTCCAGCTGCCATATGCTAAGGCTTGTCTCATCAGGCCTTGAAAGGTTGATATCGGCTGATCCGGTCCAGAAAATTTTTTCGACACAGCAGACTGTCACTTCAGATATTCTTCATGCCCGTAAACATTCCGAAGCTATAACTCTAAATTTTCTCCCGATGCTGAAGAAGACATGAAAATTAGCTATGGGTTCGGTTAGAAGATCGCCGTCCAGCGCCATCACGGCAAGTACCATCTGAAGCAAATTCGAAGTCTTTGGCGACCTTCAGGTTTCCATACAACATCCAAAACATCCATCTTGAACCAATCTCTGTAATTCTTGGGGTTTCACTTTTAGAGTTACGCCGAAGTTTGTTGCATCTAACCTGACCCAAAGTGTTGGTGTTTGCCGAGAGCGCGGCCTAGGAGTGCTGGCACGCAAAACCAGCAGTCCACTCAGCGACCAATGTCGTTCTTACGCAAGCCCATCGTCGACACCTTAGATAGTCCCCACAAGGAAACGTCTTTAGCCTGCGACAACGATGGACTGATCAAACTGCCTCTTCCGTCTGTGACTTCCGCTGCACAAAGCGCTGTCCTGTTCGACCCTTCCCAGTCTGCGACAGCTGTAACATCTACTGGTGAGCCTCTTTGTAAATGAACAAGACGACGAAATGGATTTCAGCATCGATTAGACGCATGTATGTGCAGAATGCAAAAGTTCTGCTTTGTCCTGCTCCTCCTTGATCCTTTGCACAACCTTCCATACCTCCTTACTCCAATCCGTGCGGAAACACAACAGTGTCCCAAAGAACGAACAATAAATGAGTGAACCCGTAAGCCCGATCCATAACCCGAGAAGCTTCATATTCCAGCTGAATGCAAGCCAAATTCCGGTTGGTATGCCTACGTACGAGCATGAATAGATCAGATTGTTGTGGATCAGTCTAGTGGAAAATGAGAATGCACCAATGACATAGTACGAGCTAAGATTCAACAACGCTCCCGTGACCTAGACCACATTACTTGTCATACGTTGTAAACTGAAATTTCATTGGTATAACCCACCTGTTTCCCTCTCGCCCGCAAGATTCCAGCCGTAACTGCCGCATTGCCATCAAAGACGTGCAAGAAGGCAACAAGGGGTAGGATGGATGCTACGAGCGATACCACCTCTAGATTGTGTATCAACAAAACCATTCATATGTGGAATACAGAGGACGCACCAGGATCATTATTGAATAGATACCCCCACCTGTTTTTAAAGACGATAAACATCGTACTGTGCATGTCAATCTTCAGATCCTCAATCCTCACACAACAGGTGAAGAACGACGCACCTAGGAACCGCAGAAAGTGCCAGCGCCATGATGATAGAGGTATACGATGCGATGCCCGCCCGCTTTGCATTACCCTCTCCAAGCAAATTCCCAATCCTGACGATCCTCGTCAACCATGTGTCTCAACGCTCGATTATGAAATTCAAACTCACCTGACAGAGGTCGCAACCGACAACGCAAACGGAGCCTGAAACACCGTCGACGCTGAGGAAAGTAGCACTGACTGCGTTGCAAGTGCCATGGGTCCCATCAAGCTCGCCGCAAGCGCCACAAGTGCCCACGCCCACCATTCTGAAGCCGTCTGCCCCACGCCCGCCAGTCCCAAATGCACCAGCACGCCAAGGCCGGTAAACGTTCTCCTGCTGAAAGGGCACCATGCCGTCTTCGGCACATAGAATACTCCATAAGCAATTGACATGATTGAGACGAGATTGAATGAGATTGCGGTCGCGATTGGAGCACCGATGAACCCAAGTCGAATGGAGGGCGGACCCCATACTAGTATTCAAATTGAGTTGGAGTTGAAGGATGAGTCAAAAGTGAAAGTCAATACCTAAGAGGTAGTTGAGAATGGCGTTGATTGGTGCGACGATCAAGATGATTTGCGTCGGTACGGCGAAACGACCTTGACAAGTAGATAGACTATTACAAGCCTTTTTTAACCTGACGCCTCAAGGAGTACATACCCTGGGACTGGAAATACCGTCTACGTATCCACGTCAGTTTTTCTCTTTCGGATCAGACAAAAAAATGACGTACCGGCTTACACAATTGAAAGCATAAGCTTTGCCAACGTCAGCTGTCCTAATTTTCGAAGAGGGATGGCACTCAGCATACCTGGAAGACCCATAGACACCCAGCGTAGGTACACTGCTGCGAGCCGTGCAACCTCAGGATCCTGCCGGAGTGCGAGCAATAATGCCTCAGCGTTGAACCAAACGAGGAACATCGGCTGAACGGATCGGGATCGAGAACATAGTCAGCTCATGCGATTTAAAACAGATTAGTACTTACCATAAGCAAGAAGGCCATTACGACAACTAAAGACACAACACATCATCTAAATTAAGCCCTCGGTAATCACGGACTTGGTTGGCTTACCCATTCGTTGGGTCCACAAACCTACGAGGTGCGGTTGAGAGGATGTCCATGCAGAAGGAAGCATGGTATCGAGAGCACTTGCAAAACCTTGTATGATGCTGAAAGCGGTGGCGTTGGCACTCATAGAGCCAAGACTGACAGCAGCGAGGGCCGTGGTAGAAAGATGACCAATGGACACGACAGAGGCCATGATAAGACTGAATTCAAGAACATGCGTCCTAAAACGAGACCACGATTAGAAAGAAAAAAAAGGAAGATATGTGACCATACCCAAAGACAGGAAGGGCATAGCGAGTGAGGATACGAAGCTCCTCATAAAAGACGCAGACAGTGTGACTATCGTAAATGAAATTTTTGTCAGGGGGATTTAACAAAGGTGTGTTTTCAGAGACAAGTGGTCTTGGAAGAGGACTCTTTGGAGAAGACGCCCTCTGGTGCCGCTCGTCCTCGCCGTGCTCAGCTTGATGACCGGCATATCGTGAAAGGAGTGCATGGTCAGACGGAAGCGACGCAGGGCCGGAATAGTGAGCGAACGACATCAAGACGCGGAGTCCAGGGCTATGAGCGATTTTTATAGCATTGTGGCAAGTCTTTACTGCATGCTTATGTCAGCCCACGGATCTCGTCCGCTTCTGCTAGATTCGTTGAGGCAACTCAAAGAGAGCAAGTGGCCCGGCCCAGCGGCGAGTTGACGAGAAATTTGTGTTATCGGAAGTTCACAAGGTGCAACACTAGCCAAATCAATCTCGATTACAATAACCGCACAGCCACCGTCAGGGCAAGTGAGAGCGGGGTTAGTTCGGCAAAAATTAGATCGTCATCACTCTTTCAATACCCTTTCTCGTGCTAAGTTTCACTGATAGATCCTTGCGGTGATCGTAGACATGCTCTACAAGAAGCCCGTTCTCGCAGTCCCTCCACCTAGAATAGTCTTCCGAAGTCATTTCTGCCCTTCGCCGATTGAAGAAGACTGGCACGCGTACGGCAGACTACTCGTACTCCGCCACAAGCTTTAGCAGATATACCGTGTAGTCACAGAAAACGTCTTTAGTCATGCTGTCGTTGACGTGGAATGCCAGTATCTTGAAATATGTCGTGAGGGGCACGAGGACTGCAAAGGGGTTCTTGTATTCGCGCGCTGCAAGGGTGGCTCACCTCAAATTGATTTGTGCAAGGTGTACGCCACTTCTCTGTCACGGTTATCGGGTCGAGCTGGTGCAGATCCGTCGCCTTGAAGTGCGTAATTATAGCCGTGACTACTGCCGCGTCGACATCGGGAAGCATAAACGCGGAGAGAGGGGAGGAGTAAACGTTGACGCACCTCTGCAGCTAACGCGTGACTGAGTTGTTGATTGAGACTGTACTTGGAAAAGGATAGCGCAAGTCGGCCGCCTAAGGGACTACCTTTCTATTTTGATGAGGGTCCGAGCAAGGGCTAATCTACTATATGTATTTACTTGAATGTCCAAAATATAGAACAGATCAGGAAGGGTGTGATAACAAATGTAAAGGGGGTGAGGTGGGAGGGTGCAAGAAAATGGTACTACTGAACGGAACTGATTCTGATCCGGTGAGGATCCTGTTAATTGTACTGACACTTGCGATGATACATTGGAGCTGGCTTAGTGTTATAGAAGAGATGCTAGTATGGCACTATCTGACAAAAATCTGCTAAGTGAAATGAGTACTGCTCATCAAATGGGATAGTAGATCTCTTACATCCTAGAGCAGTGATGCAATGATACTCGATGTCGATGACAGCAGGTGACACTACTACTCTGAGAAGATGTAACACTGAGGAAGACTGAATCCACAAGTATTCTGTCCTCACCTGTACTGAAAGAATGACTGTGGAGCGCAAGACCGTTGCATCTTATACTGACTGATCTGACTGATGAATGGAAAGAACTTGGCTATGTGAGAACTAAAAACTCTACTGTTCACAACCTAGTATCTGCCACACTCTGGTGCTGAATCATGAATGGCCTGAGATCCCACATAGCTCAGACTCAAAAGTGGAGGTGGCTTATTTATCTCTGCTCACTGCACAGAGGCCTCCGAAAATACTCCTTACCCTTGGAACCTGCATTTATGTCAACCTCTACAGCTAATGGATGATTGAGGTGATGATGATTGAGACTGCACTTGAAAAAAAAATAGTGCAAGTCATCCACCTAAGTGACCACCTTTCTATTCTGATGAGGCTTTGAGCAAGGGCTATAGAAGGCTGTTGAGGTAAGAGGAGGGGATGGCAATGTACCTAGACATCTGAGGCCATCAATAATTCTGAGACACCAGCTCTAAAGTTTTCTATTTGCTAGGATGCCTTGTTACTTGGAAATCATGATGCTACTTCACAATACATTGTTGGTGTTTAGGAATATTAAGCATACAGCCATACTCCCTGAAAGTCAGCAGCTTATCCTGAAAACTCCACTTTTTAGCATGTACTGATTTAACTCCACTAGCAGGTCAGGCTTGAAGGACCTGTGCAGCCTATACTACAGGATCTTCCTGAGCACTTCACAATTCTCTTGTGAAATGTCCTTGGGAATTTTTGCCTCATTCTCTTGGACTATAATCCCTTCCAAAGCACAAATAGCAAAGAGCTTTAGCTTAAGAAGCATGATGTTGTTATTATTGCCTACTTCTGTGCCATGATCAACTTTCTTGGACAATATATTCAGTTTATCTATACTTTATCCAAGCTTGTGATGTAGTAAAAAGTCAAAGTCAGCCAGATACAGAGACCATTGAGCCTAGTAGCAGTTGAGTTTCTTTATGGAACAGAAGTACTCAAAGTTCTTGTGATCTGTCCAGACTTCAAACTTAAACCATGTTCTTTCAAGGAAGTATTGCCATTCTTCAATGAATCAGATAATAGTAAGTATATCCTTGTCATGGATCTTATAATTCCATTTAACTGCATTGAGACTCTTTAAGTAGAAGGCTACAGGATGTCACTTGCCATTCTCCTTTGACTATTGGGACAGGACTGCTTCAGTGGCAAAGTTTAAGCTGTCAACTTTAAAATAGAAGAGGCACTCATTATTGGGGAACAGGAGGACTAGTTTTGAGATAACAGCTTGCTTGAGGATGTCAAAGGCAGCTTACTGCAAGGACTCCCATCACTATGCTATATTCTTGCCAGTGAGGTCAAAGAGAGAATGAGCATGATGAGAGAAGTTCTGAACAAACCTTTAGTAGAAGGTAACAAAGCCCAGAAATGCTTGGGCTTCCTTTTATTTCTTTAGCTCTGGCCATTCTACTACACCTATCACCTTGACTAAGTCTATCTCTACCATTCCATGTAAAATGGTCAGGCTTAGATACTTGACCTTAGTCTGCTCAATGATAAAACCCACTTGTCACTGAGTACCATTACTGACATCTCTGCACCTATCTTATCTGGACAGCATATGACTTGGGAGCAGCATGGGATTAGTATACAATTTGTCATCTCAAAAATTCTTATTTTACAGGTCATAAGTGTATCATATGACTTATTATGTGTGGTCTGAATCCTAGGTCTGAAACAAGGTAGCCTTTTGTACAGGATCTTAGTGACCATGGGGCTTTTGAATCATAAGCCTCATTATGTGGAGTCTAGACCTTGGATCTGGAATGATTAAGCCAAGACCTCCCTTAGTAATGACCACTACCAATAGCCCTTAGTGACATGGGCACTTCTCTTCAAAAAGGCATATATTGACAGAATATGTGATCTCCTGGACCCTTTATTTTTCTTGTCTTACTTAACACTATACCTGAACAGTGTCTATACTTCAGATACTGATGTTTGGTATGCTCTTTTATTTTCATTTGACACCTATTATACACTTTTAACATTGTATACTTACATTTAGTTATCATCACACTCAGTATGCATTACAGACCTTGTGGCAGACACCATTACCTTGAGCAACAATCTTTCCTTTCTTAACTACATTACTTACCAGTGGTATAAATACTCCCTGTACATATCTTGCACCTTACCAAAAAGACATTCATTCATCAATGAAGCACCTGAGTACTTTGCCCTCAGTATCTCTCCCTCAGCTTCAGATTTCCTTTCTGGTCACTCTTGTCATTGTTCATGGCTTAGTAATAAGCCTTAGCAAGCTCATCCTCAATTTAGTATGGTATCAAGTACAAGTACTATATAGTGTTTTAAGTGTCTTAGCAATACTGATGACTATGGCTAGTGACTAGTCTTTGTATTTATCCTAGTCCCCTTTTGACTTTGCTTATGTTTTTGCTCCCCATTACCACTTCATTGCTAAGCCTTTACAGACCTTAGCAACCTGTTATACCATCAAATAGAAAGCAGCAGCACTTAGGTTGTATCCTAGTACTGATGCTAGCACATGTTATACCCTTTGTTGGAGGACTACCGGACTACCCTTTTTGACCTCTGTTGCTATCTAATACTGACTTTCCTTAACCACTTCCACTCTTCCAAGGCCCATTTGATGGCTTCCAGGCATCCTACAGGTCCCTGAAGATCTCTAGAGACCTCTGGAACTTTCTGTAATTCCTTGTTGAGCACTTTGGCTATCTTCAGTCACCTAAGCAGTTGTTTCCATGCCTCCACTGCCCATTGATGCACTGCACCAAGTAGCAGGGATCCTTAGACTTATTCTCTTCAGATTCCCCTCTGCTAGGTGATTAGTCTACCATTTGTATTATCAATTACAGTTCTAATATACTTCAGATTCCTCTCTACTAACTGTATAATTTAGCTGTTGCTCCCAAAGGTCACCCTTACAGCAGAACAAGTCTCAGGATCCTGGCCTGGAAGCCTTTCATAGCCTGCATGGAATTTCCAAGCACCTATCTGTTGCTTTCCTATTAGACTTAAGCACCCATAGAATTCTATGTCTTGACTTACCAATCCAGACACTCTTTCAGAGGCCCCAGCTCCTCAGGATAAGGCCTGGACTGACCTGCTACACCTAGAGAACCAGATGTAATTGACCCAATCTTCTTTCACACTTTATATAACTGAACTCTCCATCCTCTACTAAACCACCAAACTCATTTCCCAGTCCCTCCAGGCACTACTAGAGCACCTGACCCCTACCTCTATGCCACCTTCAGTTGTGAAAACACCCCCAGCAACTTCAGCAGCCTCCCTAGCAGCTCTGGTAGCTCTCCAAGTGCAGATTCCCTGTCCTCTACTCTTGGATGCATACAACAGCAATTGTTCTAGTGGAGAGCACTTCCTCCAGTCTTGCTTCACCTATATCTATCTCAGTAAGGATGCCTTTGACTCCAATACACTGAAAATAGCCTGGGTACTGTCATATATAAAGACAGGACCAAAGCTGCCACCTTAGTGCTATGTAACTGGGAATAGTACAGGCAAGGAAAATGGATGCTGGATGAGTAAATCAATTCCTTCCAGGCACTAGTCAAGCAAGCAGCCTACTCTGATGGCCTTCAGCTATGCCTTATGTTCTGGAATAGCTTGCACCCTGCACTATTAGAATGCATCAACAACCTTACTAAGAGCCACTTGGACAATGAGCAGATTGCCTCCTAGTATAAGGTGGCCCAGGATCAGTGACAGCTTATGGAGATCTGATGGAAGCTATGCCACATACATCTGACATACCATCCTGCTCTCATTGCTACTCTTTGGTATCCTGCTCCTACATCCCTAGCACCTGCCTCTGCTTTGGCTATCTCAGCACTACAACCCTTACTGCTGGGCATCCCCATAGATGTCAATGCCACCCAACAGCACCACTCTATGCTGCTACTATGCCAGAGATGCCAGAAACCCAGGCACTTTACATAGTACTGCCCATTGGGTCTTGAGGTATGTTACCTCTCTACAGTAGAGCAGGAAGAGCTTCTCTTGCAGTTGTTGGCTACAAAGGATGCCACCAGAAATCCCTCACTAAATAAGCCAGCACCAGAGTTGGCTCTAGAGGAGAGTAGCACTTGCATCTCCCTTCTAGGTCTGGAGAAGGATTTGAAGTTAAGCAATGAATGGGATATATGCCTCCATCACTGAGTACTAACAGGTTTGCTTATCTGTTAGTAGAAAATGAAACTGCTTCCCTTGATATTAATGACTTTAAGACAAAAGAACCTCAGTACTCCCCTCCAGACATACTAACACCAACTTCAGACCCTAAGCCAAGCTCCCCAACACTTGTCAGGCCCCATCCATGCCATCCCACCTGGAAATGCTAATTGCTCCAGCAGTATGTAGTAGCTATGAACCCCTTGGCAAACTCTTTGTACCTCAACATGGAGATTGAGACCATGGACACCTAGCAGGCCTGTGGAGTCACTGCCCTCCTGGATAGTGGTGCTATAGGGTTATTCCTGGACTTGGAGTTTGTTAAGCACCACTGCCTGACCATACAGCCACTGTCCCAGCCCATTCTGATGTACAATATTGATGGAACACCTAATGAAGTATAGGTGCCATCAACTCTGTAGTCAAAAACATGCCAAGCAGGCTCTTTTTGCAGTCACTAGCCTAGGCAAGCAGGACATGATCCTTGGTTTCACCTGGTTTCAGAAGTATAACCCCAAAGTAGGTTGGGCCTAGGGCAAGGTAACCATGAGCCAATGCTTCCAGAAGTGTGCCACCTGCACCACTAAGGTCAAGAAACAGCACCAGGCTAAGGTTCAAAAGTGCATGGCTATTTGAGCATGCTATGTAAGCCATCTCCTCTTTACAGATCTAAACCTTCTGGACCCCCTGCCCTTGGTGTTTCCTTATAGATAAGCCCTCTATGAGAATAACCAAAGTAGCAGCAAGGCCCCAAAAGAGGATCTAACAAGGGAGTTCTGCAGTTTGTACAACCCAGAGCCTACAGATAAAGCAGTAGAAATCAAAGATCAGATATATGCTACCACTTTATGCTCTCCACCCTCTATCATGGAGATCTAGGCCAGTCAGACTATCTCAGTGGCTGGCCTAGGCATTTGCAGCAAACTCCGTGCTCTGGGAGCTTCAGAACATTATACCTCCATATATTCACACATTTAAGAATGTATTCTCTAAGGCCTCTTTTGACTCACTTCTAGAGTACAAGCAGTAGAACCATACCATTGAATTAATGCTGGACTCCAAGCCTGCAAGCTGTAAGGTCTACCCACTGGTGCTGAAGGAGTAGGATGAACTCAATACCTTCCTATAGGAGAATCTAGCCTTTGGTTGCATTCTGCCCCTTAAAACCCCTAATGGCTTCTCCAGTCTTCTTCATTAAGAAGGACAGCTCCCTCCAACTAGTCCAGGACTACTAGGCTCTTAATGCCATAACTATGAAGAACTGCTACCCCCTCTCCCTCATCTTTGAGCTCATTAACAATCTCTGAGGTGCATGGTACTTTACCAAATTGGACATATGGTGGGGCTACAACAATATATAGATCCAGAAGGAAGTTGAGTGGAAGGCTGCCTTCTAGACCAACTGGGGATTATTCAAACCTCTTGTCACATTTTTCAGACTCACCAACAGCCCTACTACCTTCTAGACAATGATGAATAACATCTTCTGGGACCTGATAGCAGGAGATATAGTGTGTATATACTTCAATGACATTTTTATCTACACTAAAATGCAAGAAGAGCACTGCCAGGTCACATGCATCATTTTGAGACATCTCTGCCTTCACCAACTCTATTTCAAACCAGAGAAGTGTAAGTTTGAGCAAACCAAGATCAAGTATCTTAGGCTAATTGTCTCATACAGAGCCATAGAGATGGACCCAGTAAAGGTGGCAGGTGTTGTGGAGTGGCCAGAGCCCAAGAATAAGAAGGAATTGCAAGCCTTCCTAGGTTTTACTAACTTCTACTGGAGGTTCATCCAGGATTTCTCCTATTATATCTGACTACTGTTTAACCTTACTGCAAAGGATGCCACCTGATGATGGGGCCCTTCTGAGCAGATGGCTTTCAATGATCTTAAGCATGCTGTCATCTCCAGACCCATCCTTCTTTTCCCAGATGATAACACCCCTTTCTAGGTGGAAGCTGACAGCTCTGACTTCACTACCAGAGCTGTTCTGTCACAACAATCCTAGGAGGATGGAACATGGTATCCAGTGGCCTTTTACTCTAGGAGTCTGAACATAGTCAAGCACAACTATGAAATCTATGACAAGGAGATGTTGGCCATTATCTGGTCCTTTGAGGAGTAGTGGTATTTTCTGAAGGGCACATAGCATAAGTTCAAAGTATGGACAGATCACAAGAACCTTAAGTATTTCCAGATGGCTAAGAAGCTCAATTGCCAACAGGCCTGGTGGTCCCTCTACTTAGCCAACTTTGACTTCTTGCTGCACCACAAGCTAGGCTGGAGCATGGGGAAGCCAGATGCCCTGTCCTAGAGAGCAGACCATGGTATCAGAGAAGATGACAACAGTAATATCATGCTTCTCTAGCTTGAATTGTTTGTAATCTAAGTGATAGAAGGCTTAGCTATTAAGGGGGCTAAGATGGAGATCCTCCAGGATATTAGGCAGGGAAACTGGGATGGTCTGCAGAAGGAACTTATTGCTCAGGCAGCCAAGGCATGCACTCAAGTTCAGACATGCCACCAGTGTAAAGTCCATCTATGCAGACAAATGGGCATTTTGGAATGGACTTCTGACCTTCCAGAATTGTATCTATATACCCAATGACCTGCAGCTTCAATGGAGGATTGTAGAGCAATACCACAACTCCTAGATAGCAGGACACCCTGGCTAGTGAAAAACATTAGAGCTAATGTCCTGGAATTATTGGTGGCCCCAGATGTCCTGGTATATTGGGTCCTACACTAGTACATGCAATCTCTGTCTTCAGACCAAGCCCCAATGTCACCTCCTCTCTAGTCAGCTACATCCCCTGCCTATCTCTATAAGGCAATAGAGTGCTGCCTCAGTAGACTTCATTATAGAGCTTTCCAACATACATAGTTACAATGCTATCATAGTAGTGGTGGACCTCTCTGGCAAGCAAGTATATTTCATCCCTATCCACACTACTTGCTTTGCCATGGGCACTACTAACCTGTACCAGAAGAATATCTGAAAGTTGCATGGCCTCTCTGATGCCTACATATTTGACTAGGCTCCACAGTTTATGGCAGACTTCACCCAGGAGCTCTCTACCCTTTCCAACCTCTGCCCTTGTCTAATATTGACTCTCCTTAAGTGCTTCCACTCCTCCAAGGCCTATTTGATAGCTCCCAAGCATTCTATAAGTCCCCAGAGATCTCTGAAGACCTCTAGAACTTTCTATGATCCCTCATCAAGCACTTTGGCTATCTTTAGTCACCTATGCAGTTGTTCCTATGCCCCCACTGCCTATTGATGTGCTACACTGAGCAGCAGGGATTCTTTAACTTATTCTCTTTGGATTTTGCCCTACTAGGTGATTAGTGTACCATTTGTATCATCAATTATAGTTCTAATATACTTTGGATGCCCCTCTGCTAGCTGCATGATTTAGCTGCTGCTCCTAGGGGTCACCCTTACACCCTTGACAACCTCAAGCAACTGGTCAATCAGACTTTCAACAGTGGATTAGTGAGTCTAGGTTGGTTTTTTGATTTCTAACATATTGCTAGGTAGCTTCTCACTAATGGCAAACTTTACCAGAATAAAGAATGTTGCTTATTCCAGTAGGGTATTTCTACATTGCTTTATTCCAAGATCATCTGCTGGCTTTAGATCATGCTTCCCAATTACTATCTCAAAAATTCCTATGACATTGATCAGGTCTTTATAGGTGCAAAGTAGATATTAAAAGGTACTGACATAGCAATGACCAAGTCTACTGCCCTTACCCTTGACTGTTGCTAGCACTCCTAGTATCATCTCAGTACATGCCATTAACACTCTTGCTATGCCATCCCCTGCCCCAAAATATGAGGCCTTTGAATTAGCAACCACCACAGCAATCATTAGCACTCTGGAATGTCTGGAAGCTTTGTTTGCTAACAGTAGCTAGCCCTGTCAGCAGCAGTTCAGCAACTGATACCACTTTTGTAGGTGAAACAAGTCACACTATAGTTTGTGGTACTTACATCAAATTGGAACAAATGATTTAGCAGGGTAAAATTCACCATAAAGCTGAAGGCAAGATTGTCTTATTGTTAGGTGCTGTAGTACTTGGTTAGAGTATTACTGTAAGTTCTG
>JABCKS010025249.1:0-20308 GCA_018851325.1 Termitomyces sp. DKA19 | reverse complement strand
CTTTAAAACTTCAAAGGACACCATAAGTGAGTACTGAACCCAACCCCCCCCCCCCCCCCCCCCCCCCCCAGCCCTTGAGTGACTCTGTCCCCAACCTGGACCCCACCACAACCTACACATCACCAGATCACCAGTTTACATATGCCTGAGCCCTGACCCCAACAATTTCTCTGAAAACACCCTATGCATCAACAGATTACCAGCCTATGTGTCTCCAAGTCCCAACACCCCCTCAGGGCCTATTCCTGCCTCAAGATGATCCCACATCTATGGATCTCACTACAGGGCCTGCTTTGGACCTTGCCCATGCCCCAGTACACTAGAAGCCAATTCCTGGGCAGGTGTTGCCCACCTGGAAACTCCCCTGCCTCACTAATTCTTCCTGGAAACCCTGAGTATATAGCTCCAAGCTCCCTGTTGTCAGTCACTAATCTTGATATTGCATACTTTTGTCTACTTCTCATTCCTCTACTTTCTCTATCTCTATTTCCACTTAATCTATTCTCTTTCTCCTCTCTCTCAACTTTCTGATGTAGTTGTCTCAGTCCACAGAACATTCCCATGGACTTCAACTATCTCCACCCTCTTCACATCAGCTCCAGGACATTGCTAAGTACCTGGATCAGCCCTGGAACACTTGTACATTCCCTTCCCAGTTATTGACTAACTGACTAGTAGGTTCTTACTCCTGAAGGTGAGCTCCCAGGTTTCCTGGACCTAACAGGCCCACTTTAGACTATACACAGGCCTTACTACAACAGAAGCCAAGTCCTGGGTAGGTGCTGCCCATTTAGAGACCCCCTACCTTGCCCAACTCTCTCTAGAGACCTCATGTGTATATCTCCAAGCCCTCCATAGTCAGTTGCTAGTCTTGATATCTACATTACTCTGTCTTTTTCTCTACTCAATCTACTCTTTTTCTCCTTTTTCTTTCAACTCTCTGGCATAGTCACCTCAATCCATGGAACATTCCCATGGACTTCAACAACCTCTGTCCATTGTCACATCAACTCCAGAACATTGTCTAGCACCTAGATCAGCCTTAGAACACTTATACATTCCCTTCTCAGTTAGAGCCTTGAGTTTTAAACTCAATGCTTAGTCCCAGCTCTAACCTTACTGTACTCAGTTAGAGTCTTAAGTTTTCAACTCAATGCTTAATCCTGGTTCTAACTTAACAGAGTGAGGTTAGAGCCTCAAGTTTCCAACTCAATGCTTAGTCCTGGCTCTAACCTTGCTGCACTCAATCAGAGCATTGAGTTTTAAGTCAATACTTAATCCCAGCCCAAATATTTACTAATAAGCTAAATATAATGTTAGTTGATATTCACATTTTTTTTTTTTGTTTTAAAATAATTTTTGGAGCATTTTAACAGCTTGAAATACTGAAAATTCTCTACAGATATATTGATATAAAAGGTGAGACATAACCTAGTCGATGGGGATTCAAGCTGTGAGATATATTGGTTTCCAAAAAAGAGAGGCAGGGGAAGGGTTGGGAAAATTCAGCGACGCGACAACTTGAAACGCTCATAAAATCCCGTAGTGACCGTTTTAGAAGGACCAAGAGCATTGGCTTTGATGAGACAAAGCTCGCGCATCGCCAAGTCCCAAGGGAATCGACTCCAAGGGGTCGCTCCGCGGGCGTTTTGTTGTAAATCGAAGATAAACGCATACGATGCGCGAAGGCGTGAAATCAGCGTTGTATCTGTGTGTACTTCCATGTCGGCAGGTGCGGGATAGGAAGTAAAATGTTTAGACAACTTTCGTAAAATATCCTGCCGGATTTCAATGTGCATTTTAGTGAAACCCTTGCCTTTGTTAACACGGTAGGCCTTGTACTCTTGATGAATGAGTTCTACGTGGTTCTTGATTTTCATCAGATCTCCTCGCATCGCCTGAACAACCCGAGGATCACCAATTTCAGCGGCCTTGATTGCATTCTCCCAAGGCTGGGTCAAGTGAGGGTCAAAAACAACATCCAACGGCCCAAATAGACTCTTGTCTATGTCGGCTAGAATATTGTCACGCTCCTTTTTGCCTGCCTCGTCCAATATATCCATGATGAATTCCCCCTTGATGTACTGACTCCTTTGTACCCGGCAAGTGTACGGCAAGTTGACCCTTTCACTGGTGTAAGATGTTGTATCTTTGTGAGCATCGGGCTTTTCCTTCCAACGAAGACGACTATTGTGATACTTTGCGAAATCGGATTGGAAGGTCTTGGGTCGAATTGTCAAGCCAGTCTTCGAACTATCAAGAACTTTGCAGAATCTGAGCATGGGTCGTCAATCACAATAGTTGGTAGTTTGGAAATGAAATTACTTGTATGCTAGCTTGATTGTACGGGGGTGACTGTAACCAAGGTGGTATACTGCATTGTCGTGCATGTTTGAGTATTTGCCAATGATGGAAGGGTCTCTAAGAGCACTGAGCAAATACTTCTGCACGGCAAACGTCTTTTCCAGAGGTGATAGCCTCGATGTACGCGTCAGAAAATCGGGAACCTTCTCATTATGATCCGATGTAAAGCAGACATCTAGCCCATTTGGCTCGTTTGAATACTTCTCATCAGCATTCTTGAAGTGCTCGACGATCTCGGGCGTCCATATGACCGTTGCCGTGTCGCCATCATAGTCGCCTGGATCGCTCCAGTAAACGTTGTAAAACGTCTTTATACAATGTGAACGTACCTCCAGCTAAGAAATCAAGCAACCTGCGATGACCCTGGACAGAGCAGACAATGACATCTATGTAACTACGAAGAAGTGGATGCTCCACAGCCCGGACCTGATGCTCGTTCTATCATATTACGACCGAAACGTATTGTAGAGCAATGCACACCTTACGAACATCGGTCGGCAGTCTACAAGGGTTCCTAGTAAGCTGAGACTGTATAAACATCTCCAATGCAAATTTCGTGTAACAACTTACTAGTACCTCTCCGAGTACTATGTCCGTGAGAATGTCATCCTGCATTTGGAAGCTTCTGCGAGAACTTTTCACGTGGATCTCATCGGGCTTCAGCACATTGCAGGGATCTGCCATAGAAATGAGCTCTGAAACTCTCTAACGGAACCGCGCAGAGAGAGAACGTACCAGGAACAACGAATGCAATAGCACTTTGTGTTAGTTCGTAGCGATACTTACAAGTTCGGTTGTTGACTGCTCCTTTAACCACCTGCTTCAATTTTTCCCGGACAATTGGCGAATCTTGAGGTCGGAACCCGGCATCGAGGAGTACCAACACAGTTTCCTCCAAACTCGAGGGGCAACCGGAGATCTGATCAGCCCACCAGGCTTTAGAACGCTCCTGGCCTATGTCATACTTCATGCCATCCTCATCATCCTCGTCATCATCTTCGTTTGAGTAACTACTAAGACCACGGGCTCGCGCTTCTCCACCAGCTTCTCGTGTTCTCCGCGAATGCAGCACGGCACCTGCTCGTTCGACGGCAGTCCAGAGGTTATACATGGCATCCGGGCCATCCCAAGTGGTCAGGACAGCTACAATTCCTCTGAGATTGGCTTTGAGTAGATCTACGAAGATGCAAGAGGGTACACCATTATCTGCAAGATTGATGATGGTTTCTGCGGATATTGCCGCGGGTGACCTCATGTAGGACAGCCGGAGAATTTCAATGATACGCAATGTAGGGTCCACGGGATCATGGTGACCAGATGGATATCGAATTTTAATTTGAGAACGACGGGCGATAACCTTGAGCGGCTCTTTGGAACTCGTCTCGCTGTTCTCAAGGGCCATTCCCTAAGATAAAATTCAATGCAGCCAATACACTGTAATAGCCAATGGCCATACCTTCAACCCTCCAAGTCGAAACTGAAACCCAACTGAATAGGTTTCGGGATCAATTGTCCTGCTAACTGCTAAAGTGGTAGCTCTGTTTGCAGTCCCACAGCCATCAGTCATATCAGAACCCTCAGCAGAGACTATGATCATCTTTGAAAAAGAAATGCACTTGTGAGAATTCAGAAACTGACTTATGTTATCTTGGCAAGTGATATTTTGCTCCTCGACAAGCGGGCCAGGCACGGAATTAGACAAACCAAGGGCAGTGCGAGCGGCCCATTTTGACATAGACTGGAAATCGTCAACTTCATCTCGAAACGAAGATATATCCGAAGCCTATACCTGATTCTGATTCTCTGTGCAATCCAAGGGATTATGATAATCCATAAAATCTAAAAGTGACAATCCGGGATAATAGTTTGGTATGATTTGACCATTGACCATCTTTTCGTTGGTTTTGAAGAGAAAAACGCTCCCTTCTTTAGCGTAAAATGCCCTGAATACGAAACCCCACAATACAAACGCCTTACGAAAGAAGTCGCCGAGGTGGTTTCTGGTCGAATGAAGAATCTTATCGGAGACTTTTATTCGCAAAATGCTTGTACTTCCGAATCGTCTAGAGAAGCGACAGGAAGGTCCCAGCGTGCAACGATCTAGCTTGATTTTGTAAGAAGTATTGTCACTCTTTTCCAATCTGCCCCGAAAATTGATCTTGCCACCGTACCAACCGGGCGCTATCTCACTATGACCCAATCCAGCGTATATATCCTGAGCCAAAGTCTGTTCTTCTCTATCGAGCTCCTCCCATGGTGACTAGAAGAGAAAATGTCAAAAACAGATTAGAGCCGAGCGTTCTGCCTATAGGGTCGTTACCGTTGTAGCAGCCTCCTGGGTAAAGGCAGGACCTTGAACGGTCTCCGAAACCGAATCCGGAAAGAGAACCCGGATAGTCTTCGAAGCGGACTGGACGTTGTTTCCCTGCAGTGACAACAGGTGACTGGCTGTTATATCTTCATAAGAGATTTTATTAAGAGTGATTAGCCTTGCTAGTTCAAAAAGAACACCAGAAGATATATTGGTATTTTGAATGGTTTCCGAGTATGCCTGCAAGATTTTAGCCATCAGCCAACCATATGACATAAATAATGTTCATACAATGATGTAGAGTTCTCCAGGAGAAATTAAACTGAATTCATCCTCCTTCCGCCTCTTGGATGGCTGGACATAGCTAGATGACTCGGAAACTTCACCAATTTTTCGTTTTTGTATGTTCCCAAGCGAAGGAGCAGTGGACATTGGCGATTCTGCTATACTCTGCGTCGAAGAATCTGGTAGGTGCTTCAATTGAGAACGAATAGAAAAAATACGTAGAGCTCACCAGGTTGCGTCGACTCCGCTTCTGCAACCAACAAGATGAGCGCACTGATGTCTTCGCCATAATCGGTTTGCTGCAGTGATGAAGTCGTGAGGATGCTACTGCGTCAAGAGGGTAGGTCATAATTACCGTTGAAGGCGCATCTTGGTTCAGATGTGATTCAGCAGAAGCATTCAGATAACTCTGACAGCTTTGGATACCGTCAATAACCCTATCGTCTACGACATCCTGTGGCGGGGTCCGCCCTTGAGATACAGTACTAGGCATAAAGTAGTATTAGAAGCCTCAGAGAAGTTTTAACGTGTAATCAATGAAGGGAAACGCGTTTAAACGCGAACCGGACATGTCTGCCGTCGTCAAAAACTGACCATGACCTTCCAAAGTGCAAGGAAATCCGGTCGGCGGTCATGTGATCCCGATGAGCAAAAAACAATAAATTCGGATATCAGGACCAATGCAATTGCAATAAGCAAATGTGGGGCATGGACGGACGCGAGATACAGACCCATCTTTTTTTTCGCCTGATCACTACTTTGGCGATCCAACTATCGCACGAGAAAATGTCTACATATCTTAGATTGTTTTCTGTGATACATGGTTCTCACTGTCAAGTCAGTATACCCTAATTGTAATATCGGTCTTTGTTTTGCATCATAATACCTGAAGTTTCGCATTCCTGGAAGGAATCGATTGGTTGTTGAGAGTTCTCGTTGTCGTCAGAGTCCGAGGACACAGTACATACCTTGCGGTTTGTGCAACAGCGATATGAGTCATATGAAACCGAGTTGGTCTGTGCCAACAAGAGCTGCCCTTCCGGGGACCTTGAAGCCAATACCTGCACGTCTTATGTAATATTCGCAGCTCCAAGGCCGAGAGAGATGGTATCATTTGCCGGGGCTCCTTCCGGTCCTCGTTAAAACGTTGGCGTCGACTCTAACTCGTTCTCTTAGTATAACATATATTGCTCTTGCAATTGAATGGCACCTCAACACCGACAACGGTGATCTGGTCAATAAATAGTGGACGTACGGATACTTTCTCTCCTTCGTGTTTCTATAGGGTTTCTATTCATCACAAGCAGAGCAAATTTAGTTCTGACTGTATTTAGTTCTGACTGTAAGTCCTGACTAATAACATATAAGGCCATGAGGCATTCATTGACATGTGCGCAGCGTTGGCTTTCATGCCGAACATAGTTTCGTGAGAGGTTCGTCATGTAAAATGTGGATAGATGAAACTAAACATGCGTGTCTGGCCGCGGCGGGGAAGAGTGATCTATGGAGCAAGGGTGTGAGTAAAAGTTATAATGACTCTATTCCACATGAGAAAGCAAAGGAAATGCCAGAAAAAAATCAGATTTCCGTTCTTGACCTGTCTCGGTGGTTCCTTTCGTTCAACAAAAGTTTACCAAAGGAAACGAAGCCTGCACTTTCAACGAGACGTATCTCTCCGGTGTGAAACTGTCATCATCTCGAGCTGTATAGTGCAAAAGACATACCGATGAGAACGATAAGACTTAGTAAGGGCTGTCGAAGTGTCACACCATAAACCATTGACAGTCTGTCAATCACCCGGGGTCCGGGGGTGTCTGCGCAAAAGTATTTTCAGGCGGCGACAAAATCACGTTTATTAATATTATTTATTATTATGAATTCCCAACCGCCAATACTATCGACGCGCTAACCTGCCCATCAGCGTTTGCAAAAACCCCGAAGCCACCTCTCCGTATCTGTTATAGCCTTGCTCTCAGATCTTTTCAATGTTCGGTTTGATTCGTCCTTCTATAATGAAATCTTGTCTAAACATTGGTCCGTTGACAAATGGAGCGCTTGAGACCTTGTGCCATCTGGGAAAATCACAAGCTTTGACATCTCTACCTGCTCATAACTCCAAAAAACACTGACTAAAGTAGAAACTATCTTCCTGTTCGTGGCAGATCATTATTCCTTTTGGCATCTGACCCCTGAATGTCATTTTCATGTAGGGCTACGATACACCGGAATTTGTATTTGTGCGTCGACACGTCCGCTGAGTAGCTGTGAACGAATATAAACTCTAAATTCTATATAAAATGCTGTCCTCAACTATCATAGACCTCGCTTCACCCCTTAGTCTTCCCAATGATCTTGTCTTCTGTTCTACTTTTCTTTGCTATCTTCCGTCTCCCCGCATTGGCGGTCTCACATACGAAAGGTGTTCGTATCGTTGCTCCCCCAAGGCCAACATACACAGGCATTCTCCAAATCCCAGGTAATTTGAATAGTGACATTAGGTGTTTCAATTGACTGATCATTGATCCCAGAGCCTTCTCATCCCTTCATTGCTCCAGGACACAATGATCTCCGTGGACCATGTCGTAGGAACTTCCATGATCTCATGTTGGATTAACAGCAAAACGTTTTGTTTTTCGCAGCGGGATTAAATACATTAGCAAACCATGGATACATCCCACGAAAGTTAGTGAATTGAAAAACCGTAGTCTCTGTATACATCTTCTAAACTGGTGAGGTCTTTAGTGGTGTGGCTTCTTTCGGACAGATTGTCGGTGCCGTTACCCATGCATTCAATATGGATTATAATCTTGCGTCTGGGTTGACGGCCTTCGGAATGGTAAGGATTTTTGTTCATGCGGCGTGGAAGTGAGAAACTCAGACTTCCAAAGCTGGCTCGAGGCAATTCTTATACCGATCAATTATCGATTGGCTTAGACACGCCCTTAATTCCCCCTTTACCTGGAGAAATTGATGGAAACATGACTCGAGGATTGGCTGCCCACGGTCGCTTCGAGGGTAAGCATGATTTTCCACGAGTATTTATTTTTCTGAGACTTTGATTTGAAGGTGACGTTTCAATGACACGTCAAGATTGGGCTATCGGTGATAATATCAACTTTCAACCGGATTTGTTTGCCGTTGTTCGTGTCCCGTTGTTCCCTTGGTGTGAAATTGATTCCCATATGTAATCTATCGCGTCCTCAAGCTCCTCGATATTGTTGCCAAGGTCGGAAATGACTCTGATGTGACTGGTCCGAAAAGTATCGTCAATGTAGAAGCGTTGTCTCAGTTCAAATTGAAACGATTCATGGAAAGCCAAAGTCAAAATGTCGAAGTAAGTCGACTTCTGTCGAGATGAACATAATTGAATCTCAGCCCATGATCAGCTTCAATACCACATTGGGAGGTTGATTCTTAGTTACGGGGAGATTGGATTTACGTTGAACTTTTTTGCAAATGGCGAGTCAGCTTGATCATACCTCATCCGTAAATTTGAACAGAGCCACTAGGAACTGATGGGACCCTTTCTGTCCCTGCAATGACCTCAATCTTCCGTGATCAGAAGTTCGCCACTAACTGGTTCAGGCGTTCTTCACCTGGCACGATTGATCTGATCGGAATTTCTGCACTTCAAGCCCTTGAGATGAATCCTGTGCATCCAGGCGCCAATGCCCCGAATGGAACGTACATTATCGACCCAGCTCCCGCCGTGAGTGTAACTTGTCATTGTACTAGCTTGGGCCAGACAGTTATAAACAGTCTTCCAGAATTGCGCCTTTTATGATAACCTGGCAGCTGATAACGTTCCGGGTGTTCTTCTCAAGACTACGGGTATCCTCAAGGAGAATGTTGATTTCTTGCTGGATGCCATCCATACTCTCTTCCCTGATTGTCCCCCTGCCGTTCCACATGGTGCCGCTAATGTCTGATCATCTTTCCTCAGTCTTCAATTTAGCCTCCCGCTGCGACAGGATCTAATTCCTTGCATCGCTTTTCGGAACATGCTTATGCACATTCTAGATCGAACCCCGCTGTTCAGTAACTCACTCAATATAAATCGTGTTTATCAGTTTTTAACCAAATTTCTAAGCTGATTTTGAGCAATGTGTGGCGTCTCCGGCTTTCTCTCTTACCTGGAGTAGACTTTGTGTTTCTAGAACTGATGCAAGAAGAGCCTGGAACCATAAATATATCCACATCACGATGGACTTATTTTACATACGAGCACGAAGTCAAAGGAGGAATTGAGCGCTTCAGTAGTGGTGATCCAATCATAGTCCTTAGATGGCCCACATTCTTTGCAACATTTCCACATGACTGCAGTAGATTCACCGAGAGGTCCGGGATTATACATCAACATCAAACTATTATGCTAAAGAGTCAAATGCGTTATTAACGCTCGCACGGCGTCGGGGTCACATGATGATATGCGTACCCTGCGGACGAATTGACGGAGGGCGCTCTGAGGTTAATTGACAATCGATGACGCTATTCAATGGATTATAGTGAAGTCCGAGACAGGGTCCAGAGTTATATATGTATACAAAGTCATGTTACATAGAGTACAGTGGATGGATGCAAGTTGGGAGGATAATTTATGGTGTGGTGTATGCAATGTACCAATGTTCCCAAAAGATGATAGTGCAAAGGTATGACAGCAACGAATCAAAGGGTGTTTGTGCACCTGGGTGCAAATACTGGATGTTTGTTGCCGCAGTCATTGCTACGAGATGGCCCGAGAGTAGATGAGTCATGAATCAAGGAACACGATTCTGGAACGGTCTTGCCAACAGCACTGGATAGCTGGAGATCTCGGCAGAACTCTTGAAGACGCTTCGTCGCCTCTAAACGTTCTTCCACCTCCGCAACATCAGACATAGATTGATCATCTGCCGTCACGGAAACATCAATCCGAGTCAGCTTTTTGTAAAAGTCGGGGCCACGCTCGACGCGCAGGCTAAGGAAATCCTCGAGCGCCGAGCATACGTCAACAACGTCGTCTTCGTAGCATTGCATTGATAGACTTTCTATAGGAGAACCAGCAAGATTTGACATGGTGTCAACAACATTCTCCACCGGGAAGAAGGGGGAGATATGTAATTTGCGCAGGCGTGGAAGAGGTGTAACGGCCGGTGCGGCAAACACCGTGTCTGAGACTGACGTGGTGAGTGAAAACTCATCGACTGTCGGACCGACAGCGGCCATGATGCGCTCCGTGCAGAGGCTATTGAACTCATCGGTTTCATGATAGCAACTACCGAGATCGAGAACCTCCAACCGGCAGGCGACGGGAATGGTTGTCCACCGACTGTCCCCGAGATGAGTGTCACGAATAGTAAGTTTTCTCAGAGTAGGGATGCGCAGCAAGGAAGGAAGCGAGAGTTCCGAACCGAGAATGTGGTGATCGGGAATGTCGTCATCTCCCAGTACTAGAGGAATGTATGGATAAACTCCCTCGAGCTCTGGGGCGTGCAATTTTGAGCGAGTGATCCTATCGAGGGAGAGCTGCTCAAGGCTAGGTGTAGTTGCGGCGATGGAAACAGCAAGTCTTTCGCTTCTGAACTGGCCATTAGTCTTTTGCACATGGACAGAGCCCACTGGTACATACAAAGGAAAGTGTTCCTCCTGACTACAATTAGTGATCGTCAAAATCCTCAATTCTTGTAGGTATGCAAAAGGTGTGACGACACTCTTGTCCAATGAGCCAGCCATTCGTAACGCGAGCTTCTTAAGACGGGATGAGGCGATAAGGATAGAGAAAACAGCATCAGACGCAGCCCGAGGATGATGGGAAATGACTTGTTCATTGCTAGAACCTGGACGAGTGCACAGGTCGAGCTCTTGGGTGTAGTGGCAATAGCTACGGGGAACGTTTTCGAGGAAGCATTGGAGTCGATCTAAACTATCGAGGCTGACACTCTGTAAAATGGAAGCGTTCATCAAGTGCAAAGACCCCTCGTAATTATATGACACACCTTGAAGATCGACGGAACGCATATCTTGTAAGTGTGTACATCTACCCTGGAAAAGACTCGAACACCATCCGGGTCTAGACTGTCCACGACGGCGAGTTTAATCTCGGTGGGAAGAGCACACCATGTGGAGGAGCGAAGAGCCATTGCAAGTCGCAAGAATCGTCACGAGACTAGGAGAATATTGAGAGTGGGTGGGTATTTGGATGAGGACAAAAAGACGCTTCGAATTCTTTTTGTACTCCAGCCATTCCGAAGACATCGATTCGACCTCATCGGCTGTGAAAACCTTGAGTTCATATTTGACCTTGCTTTGCCATCAGATCCACCACCGAAGTGATGCTGTCAACTTACCTTGAACGATCTCAAAGCTGTGCCCTTGCACAGATTTATCCAAACCAAATCTAACTTTTCCTTGCGGGTTAACCGTCAACTGCTTAGGTTCTCGGACAACTTTCGCGTGGTTCAGCTGTCAGGTCACATGGTGAGACTTGTGGTTCTTTCAACTTCTCGTCCAGATAGACTTACAGCATTCAATGTGCACAAAGCATGGCTTCCGTCGTTCACGGTATGCGATCTCCACTGCTGTCTACGATTGATGCCACGCGTTGTTGTGAGGAGGCCCAAGAAAGATCCTTTTGTCTGATCAGTCATGATTTCTGGTGACATTATGCAACAAATTATTGTCTGAAACGCTCTACGCTGATTATCCAATGTTCCGCCGAAGCGATCCCTCTTATATGACAACTAAAAATCGGCGATACTCCGAACTACCTGGAATGTCGACTCGGGGCAAGAACGGCGGCTTCGATGTCGCCCAATTATCTAGTGGCACTCAATCTTTCCGCCGCAACTGTCTTTCAGTGTCTTACCCGAGCCTTTCTTCAGTCGGAGGTGGAAAAACATCTAACATTGGCTTGCCTCCGGGGATGGCGGGAAGTAGATAGACCGATGACGTCGGGAATTGCAGCTGATTTTTCACATCCAGCAATGATTATCCTACTCTGGTCACATTGCGATGTTGTTCTCTTTGGATTCCTTTTACAAGACGAGCATTCCTCGACTTTCTTTCCTGTTTCCTGGTCCAAGACGTCCCGAAATGGCTCATTGCGCAAGATTGAAAATCTCTTTCTTCACGCGTAAGAACGATAGAAGGTACATCTGTCGGCCATATATTGCAAATTCAGTCCTCTCAGCCAACTCCAGTCCCATCTTCGACCCCAGATTAATATATCTGTCCTTGCGTTGACGATCATGATGTAAGATGTCAGCATTCACATTTTTTTCTTATAACGGAACTTGATCGCTTCCTAACTATAATTGGGCTCTTTGGGTGAGATAAACTTGGAGCCATCATCGGACAAACGTCTTCGCCCAAAATGGCGGCCGAACAGGTCGGGAAAATTGTAGTTCGGCGGTTGGTCTCGATCCGTGCTTCCGGTCATGAGTTGTGACAGGTGCGTGGATTCTATAGAGTACCCGTTCCGTCCCTTCCTGTCCTTGTGGTACACACACCGATGTTCCTTACACAGCCGCTAACCCTTGTTACACCGGCTACTTCCCCGCAGAGCTCCCCGGCCCCTTTGGCACCGAGGTAAATTGCTTCCTTCTGATGGTCGGCCCAGTGTGTAGGGAACAGTCATTTTCACTGTATAACATCCTAGGGATGCTGAGCTTTCAGATTTGAACTCTCATGGTACATATCATATCGCAAGATGATGCTATGATTCAGGTACTGCCGCTATTCTAAATGTTGAATAGCACGACGGTAATCATGTTGCAAGATTGAATCTCTTCAGCCTTGTTCATCTATGTTCCGAGATCTCTCTTACCAAGCACGGTACACTCTTATATACTTGAGACTTGCTGTAAGAGAGGATAACAAGGAGATGCCCGGAGTAACCGAGGCACTCTGGAGGACGAGATGATGCGTCCTATTACCCTTTCGAAGTTCTGTATGTCGGCAACACATCCTCTCCACTTACGGCATTTCGTAGCTCGTCCGTCTTCTTTTCATGGATAGATCTTGTCTGTGATATCACCAAATGAGTAGCACGTAAACTACTGCTGAGAACGCTCTATGGCCCGACCCAATATTCATGCGCTCGTGGCGCAAATCGGGTAGTAATACCTGTCGCTGAGCTAGTCAGCTCTTTACCTAGGCTCTGAAATATGCAGTGCATTTCCGTTGCTCAAATGCTCCAGATTAATCACTAACGGCGTCACAGCGAGCAAAATTTGTGAAAAAGATTGAATCAGCTTTTGAACTGCAGCAGCTTCATGGGAATGAATGAATGAATGGAATTTAATCGCCGGCAAGCTTCAGTACTGAGCTAAGAAGCGGGGGTGACTTTTGCGTCACTCCTGATGATACTAAATTATCGTATTTTTCACCAACAGCGTCACAGTGAACAAAATTCGTCAAAAAGATTAAATCAGTGTTTGAACTGCAAACAGCTTTATGGGAATGTATCTAGTGTACAATAGTGATAATCATGAATGAATCCACATGGTCATGCTGGGAAACACCTTCCCAGGATTGGTCGGTATCAGAAGCACTGGGAGTATGGTCGTGGGGAGTGGGAAAAAGATAGACCGGATCAGGTCTCAGGATCCTTAAAATCGGGGCGAAAGGCTCTGCTGATCGGCAGTGCCGTAAGTGCCGTAAATCCTTAAAGTTCGATCGTGTATGGCTCGCCCAACTCCAATCTATAGGTAACGTTTTCTTGAGATTGTTGGGCGGGAACTAGATGTTGTAGGTCAATTTGGAAATGATATCCCTGGAAGTCCTTGGAAATGAATATTGAATAGCCATCCATTCTATGGTGGTAGAATTGTCCTGTCCAAGCTCATGGGAAGGAACCGAAATGCACACAAGCCTGATGCATATATATGTCTTTTAACTCGCGAAATCCTTTCGAAGGCGCGGCTGCCAATGCCAGTGCAGCTGACGGATGGGTTTACCCATATTCTCATGTAGAGAGCTGTTGATAATCATCATCCGCCGCTGTCAAGGTAGCCTTACGACTTCTTACCGACGTTAATGCGTCGAAGCTCTCGACTGTCCCATCGCGACGCCAGCCTTTTAACCTCTGTTGCGAGGGTCGATCGGACCAGTTCCTCGCCAGCCTTGTCAGCAGGAATCTTGCCAACCTGCATACACAGATATTGCGTACATAGTGTATTATCCTCGCGGACCCTGTGGACCCACCAGTCATTACAACGACGAGATCAGATCTTGAGTTTCAGCATTTGACACATGTGCAACCTTGCTTCTCAACCCTGATTTTCTCCCTGGTTATGTCATTTAGCATGAGAGCTTGAATCTCCTTTTGCTCGGCGACAGGACTCGGATCTTTCTTATACTTCCATGATGCCGACTCAGTTACTTTTGGTCCATCATGCCAATACCCACAACGACTCTCGATGTCGACCCATTGGCGAAAGTATTAGAGCCTCCACCTAATGAGACTCCAGCGGAGCGCGAAGCACGTCTAGTTGCGGAAGTAAAAGCGAAACGTGTCTCTGAAAAGATCGACGAGGAGATAGAGAAAGAAAAGGCAGCGGAGAAGAAGGTGGCTAAGGCTTTGAAAATGTTACTTTTAGGTATGTCCATGAACTTCTTTCATGCCTGAACGCTATTGATTGCATGACAGGCCAAAGCGAGTCAGGTAAGCCACGCTGGCTGCGGTTGTGGAAATGTGATATGACTCTTATCAAGGAAAATCGACGACAATCAAAAGTAGGATCGCTGCAGAACTCTCTCTATATATTTTTAATAGCTAATGTGTTGTAGACCTCCAACTCTTGTATGACCCCGAGGTGCGTACAGTCTTGTAGTACCTTCCAGCTATTGAATCGTCCTGCGCAGGCGTTCAGGAAAGAACGTGCATCTTGGAAGGCCGTAATACAGCTCAACATTGTCCGTTCTGTGCATGTCATTATCGATGCTATCACACAAGAGAGAAGCGAGGCAGTATCGAGTTCGCTATCGGATCATGCACCAGTCCAACCTGACCTGCTCAAGCTGAAGATGCGACTTGCTCCGCTCTTGCAAGTTGAGCAGGCACTGACTCGGCGCCTGGCACCCGAAGGAGGATTTGCTGAAGAGGAGGCCACTCTTCATGACCGTGAAGTATCTTATGTGGACCGCTCACAACTCGTCAAAGAGGTTGCTATTAACTCTACCTGCGCGTGGAAAGAGACATTGGGCAAATCCTCGATCTCAAACCGAAAAGATGAAGAGGCATCCTATGGGCATGATTTCAGTGACCCAAGCTCACTACTCCACGCATGTGTACAAGATATGCAGATACTTTGGAATGATTCCACGGTCAAGACACTTCTCAAGAGACAGAACATTCACATGGAAGAGATGGCGGGTTTGTAAGAACGATTTTTTTCGCGATGATGACCCACCGTTGACAATGCCAGTTTTTTGGACTCTTTGGAGAGAGTCACAGCACTCGATTACGTCCCTTCAGATGGTATGTTCCTACTTTGTCTCTGCTGCTTGAAATAAAGTGGAGTCATGACAAGCAATGGTGATGTCCAGATGATGTCCTTCGGGCACGGTTAAAGACATTAGGTTTGTGATCTTCGGGAAATATTGGTTTGCACCATAGTTCTCATATCATTCGACTCTAAGGTGTGTCGGAATACCGATTCAAGATTAAGCCCGAACACGGTAGGTCCCAGGCTCTCTGGCAATAAGTAGTCAGAATAGAACCTTTCTTTAGGTCCAGCCAGAGATTGGCGCGTGTTCGATGTCGGTGGGCATAGATCTTTGGTATGTCTTTCTTTCGCATTGTAGACGTATGTTCATTCTCGTGAGTTTTAGAGATGTATGAGTTTCAATAGTCAGAAGTAAACCTCACTGATGGTTGATCCAGCTGCATGGGTTCCTTATTTCGATGACATGGATGCCATTATCTTCCTGGCTCCGATCAGGTGAGATACCAGGTCTCACTGTTACCAATATCTGAAATTATGGCAAGTGCTTTCGATCAAAAACTTTCCGAAGACCCTTCAACGAATCGTTTGGTGTGTCTCAACCAGGTCCGTCACATCAAGTGTTTCTCATCAAATTCTCTGTCTGCTAGGAAGATTCTGTCAATATCTGGAATTATATCGTGAAGAATGAATTACTGAAACATACACATCTCATTCTTTTCATGAACAAGATTGATATTCTGAAGGCAAAACTTGAGTCCGGCATCAAATTTTCTGATTATGTTGTTTCCTATGGATCACGGCGGGTACGAGAGAACGACGTGAAAAGTGTAACGAAATGTAGGTAGACTTGTGAGCTTTTGTTCAAGATGTGAGATATTGATGATGCGCTGTAGATCTCAAGGAAAAGTTCTGTTCGTGATTTCACTTCTTATGGCAATCGCCTGATTTAATACACTCGTTGTATTCTCGCAGCCGGTATTCTCAGAGAGAAATCGGTTATTTCTCGCTCCTTCTATTGTCATCTCACCACTGTGACTGTAGGTTCAATAGCAGCTATCGGAGTCCAATTGATCCAAAAATTTCTCCAGAACTTCAAATCGACAAAGGAGATTCTTACGAGGGGTAAGTCTCGTCAGATATCTCTTCTTTGGCTAATGATAAGCGTGTTGCCAGTAAGGGATGTGTTGATGCGAAAGCATCTTGAAGATGTTGGGCTTCTATAAACAGACCCATAAGGCCATGCAAGGCGAGTTGAGTGTCCTCATGAACGGACGTGGCCAATTAGTTGTTCACATCACTTCGAGTTTCGTGATATTATAAGCCATTCATAATTCTATCGAGCACTAGACATTTTTTTCGAGCGATACATTCCCGTACTCAGGATCGGGGTTTCTCATCTTCATTTCGTCCATTTCAGGAGTCCAGTTCGCCAGCTTCTGATTACGCCACCACAACCCAGGCCTACCAGATCCTCGAACGTCCCATTCCCATCGAATGTCAATTTCTCCACCGAGAATCCCTTGAGTGCTCGCCAACGCAGGGTTCCACGCTGCACTTCCAACCCATTCGTTATAGCTACCTTCCAAGGAACTGAGGTCTAATATTGACGGTTCAGGGGGGATATGTAGAAGAAATAATGGAACGGGTGACGATTGAGCTTGAAGCATTGCCGACCGGGTATATGGTGATTCAGATATGAATAGCGCGACCAAGGGGTATCGAGGTACTTGGGTTACAGATGATGCATGTATCTTTGAATTGCAAGGATCGGAGGGATCGGAGGGAGTGGACAAAGAAAGATACCGGTGAAGAACGCCCTCCATCTCACGAATGAATTTTGGCCCGATTTTCTTCTTTTCGGCTTTACACTGAGCAAAAACGCGTAACCGACGCCGAGGCATGTTAATATCGCAAGCCCCAGAGGGAGGGAGCCACCACCATCCAAGAAGGTCAACACCACCGTCGGACTTGCCCCCTACATTTCGTAGTGACATGGATAGATGATTTTCAAGGATATTTTTTGCACGGCGTTCAAATGCGGTTCCACGATACACAGTAGATGTTGGTGTTGATAGACCTGATGTCGAGAGAGAGCGCAGTGCGTGCCTTGGTATTGTTATCATCGATGAGCCTGTGCCATGCAAGAAATTCGAGAACTGAGTACTGAAACTTGAAACTTCAAGGCTTGGGAGAAAATGAAGTTCGATTGGTTACGTAATCATCTATCGAAATGTCGCACACTTGCGACAAAAAATTTTGGAGTGATACCTCCCTCCATCTCCTACACTTCCTTCGCAATCACATCCGGTCTCTTAAGCGACGGATCGTACGAAGAAGCCCTTCAATTCTCCCGATGAGCTGCGAAAAAGTGACTGCAAAGCACGCGGTACGACCTGTAAGTGACGATTTCTGGTACATCGAAGAAGATATTTGATAGATGTTCAAAATTTGGGCAAGCTATCTCCCACGGGGAGGTATTGAGGACACCAAGTTGATTACTTGTTGACCGGATAGTCCGTTTGTTCTCGTATCTTTTTCACATACCTTCGTGTTCTCGACACTTCAGATCCTTAGTCGTTTTCCGCCTGTGACAGACACTGAGGGACAGACACTGAGGGTGTAAGTGTTTCTCATTTTTTTTAGTGCCTATGGTACATTTTTCTATATATTTTTTTACATAGCATTACTTCTTGTCACTAGGTATGCGAATAAAGTTGTTTTCTACCTGTGGCAGACACTGATTTAATTACTTATCCTCACTAGTTATCAGTGTCTCTTATATCAGGGCTGGGAGGTTATGGGCATTCTCTTTTGAGGACTGTCTCGCTCAAACCAAGTCACCCCGAATGACTCATTTCTCTCTTGACTTGGTTTTAGGTTTTCTTCTTCTGCTTATCGAGCAACGGGTGATTGTACTGTTCGATCACCACGGATCTTGGGTCTTATGATGCCACACCCTCCTGTAATGACTGGTCCGTTTTTCTGTCAATTCATTCTTCTCTGACAAATTGAAATGATTGCCTACATTACAATTCAAGCTCTGGTCTGATCCATTGTCAATAATGTTATATATTAGAGTAGTATCCATCCAAGTCTTATTGGTCTCCACTACTGAGGACAACTGGACTAGCATGCCTCCTCTGCCTCTAGCAGATCTGCTCAATCTGGGATCCTCTTCCAAACATTCAGAGACTAATCTACTAATTTTATACTAGTTGACATTGTCTCTGATCTTTGTCAGCTGGAACTACTACTTTGCACTCCTCTGTAGACCTTTTTATTGGTTTCAATACATATCTAAAAGGTGCCCTCATCTGTCCTCTTCTATATTGAGCCATATCTTGAGGTACTGATATGCCTGCCTGGAAATCAGGCAGGCAATGAGTCTAAAATCCATCCCAATATACTCTAAAAATGCTGAAAACTGTAAGCAGACATTGAAAACTATAGATGTAGAGAAGACTCACCTTTCAATGTCAGGACCCCACCAATTTCACCCTACCAACCCCTGTCACTCCCAAAAACCACCCAAACCACCACCACTTGACCTTCAAGTACCCCTCCCCTCTACCCAGACTCTGCCACAACCTACACATTACCAGATCATTAGTCTACATGTTCCCAAGCCCTGACTCTAGCAATCTCCCCAAATGGACACTACCCATCACCAGATCACTGGCCCACATGTTCCTGAGTCCCAATGCCTCCTCAGGGCCCATCCTCACCTCAAGACAATTCTGTGCTTATGGATCCCACTGTGGAGCCTGCTTTGGATCATGCCCAGGCCCTGCTGCAACAGAAGCCAAGTTCTAGGCAGGCACCACCCACCTGGAAACCCTCTACCTCACCTGACTCTTCTTAGAAACCCTGAGTATATAGCTTCAAGCTCCCTATAGTCAGTTGCTAGTCATGATATTGCTTACTTTTGTCTATTTCTTGTTTCTCTACTCTTTCTGTCTCTTTTCTTACTTAATCTACAAAGACCCCTCTGACCCTATGTTCTTCTTCCACCTGCAACAAAAAATGGACCTGGCACTCCACCAACCCACCAATATCTAAGATGCCAGAAACTGACACTAGGATAACCTGGATGCAGTCTCTACCTTCCTTTGAATTCAACCCTCTAGTAGACTGTTCAACCAATCTGTGGCTAGAATGGTAGAATGGTGGAACTCTTGGCTTGCCCCCACTCCAACCTGGCCCCAGATGCAGAAACCTTTCATATATGGAACTAAAGTGGCCAAAGAGCTGCACCAGCTATAGAGAATGGCAGGGACACTTAGTCCAAACATACTCTTAGCTACATCAATGAGAAGCCCTATAAGGGGCCCACAATGGATGCTCTGCCACCCCAAAACTCCTAAGCTTAGAATCCACTCCCACACTTTAACCTCTGTAACTCTAATCTTTAAAATTCTTCCTCTGCACAACCCCACTCCTTTTTCCCTGCTTCCTTGCTGACACTAGCACTGGCACCCTCAGCAGTGCCCAGCTCTCTCCCAGACCCCTTTGGACCCCCTGGAGAACCTTTCAGACCATTGGGGGACCCCTTTGGACCCTCTGGTGAACCCTTTCAGACCCCCTAGTAGACTTCCTAGAGGACCCCCTAGGTAGATTTCAGGGAGACCACCCTTTAAACCAGAATAAGGGGCACTCTCTGGCAGAGGACCTTTGGAAGAAGGACCCCCAGAAAAATGAGGCTCTGCTGTAGGTGTATTCCCACCAGGAGGAGCATGGAACCATTATTACTACTACTACAATACCACCCCTCCCTTATCAGAGACCATCCTATTTTGGCTCATTTCATCTCATTTTATCTCATTTCATCTCATTTTACCTCACTTTATCTTGGATCGTTTCACCTTAGAACTATTATCACATGCATTGATAGGTCAACAATAGCACATGACTTTGGTCTATG
>JABCKS010025248.1:0-15351 GCA_018851325.1 Termitomyces sp. DKA19 | reverse complement strand
TGGTAAGACTGGTCACACTATAGTTTGAGGTACTTACATCAAGTTGGAGTATATAATACAATAGAGTAAAATCCATTACAATGTTGAAGGAAAGATAGTTTTACTATGTGTGTGCTATAATCTCCAACTACTTCAGTAAATGGCTTTACATGGAACATATCAAGAAATGACACCATCTCAACTCTGGCCAAATCATTACTGGCAGACTGTTATTGAACACTAACCTCAATCCTAACTAAGTGACAATGCAACAGTTGCTAATCCATGAGGCACTGCAAAAGAATGTTGCTACCAGTTGATTGCTAACTAAGGATGAATGGATTAAGGCTTTGAAATAAGAACTGTTTACCCTATAACAAACTGGCAAGAAGTTTGACAATGTATAAGTCCCTTAAGTACCTTACTAAACACCCAAGTGATTTCAGTGACTAGCAAAACACTACTCCCCTTTCTGACCTCATACCACTCCTGCTACTAAGCTAGCTGACAAAGGTAACACACCTGAATGTTCCATTGCTAACAATCCCCTGCCTATTGCTAAGGTCCCCAAACCTGTTGACTAGCCCTCTGTTTATCTATTCTCTAGTATTCCTGGTTGCAACTCTACTAATGAAAAATTTGCTGCCTCTGACTAACATAATGACACTGTTTACTGAACAATGCCCCCTATATACAATATTGAACAGTTCAATGCAGTATTTGATTAGGTGTTGAACACTAAGGTCACAGTATCAGTCAGTGAACTTTGTTTTATAGTGTCAGGTCCAAAAAACCTGAAGGCTCACCTCTAAGAGTGAGAACCCACTAGTTGGTTAGTTATTGACTGAAAATGGAATATACAAGTGTTCCATGACTGATCTGGGTGCTAGGCAATGTCTTGGAGTTGTAATAATAGAAGTAGAGGTTAGTGAAGTCTATAGAAATGTTTTACAGAATGAGACAACTATATTAAAGAAGGAAAACAGAGAGAGAAAAAGAGTAAATTGAGAGTAAGAAAGAGACAAAGTAAATAAAGAGATAAAAGTAGGCAATATCTAGACTAGTGACTGACTATAAAGGGGCCCTGCAGTTGGGTCTGTTGGGAGAGAATTGTCTTGAGGCTGGAGTAGACCCTGAAGGAGTGTTAGATCACTGAAGTGCTGGTGATCCAATGATGTATAAGGTGTGTTAGGGGAAGTTATTGAGGTCAGGATTTAGGAATGCATGGGTCAGTGATCTAGTAATTTGTAGGTCATAGGTAGGGCTTAGGTAGAGGGTGGGGATTCAAGATTTGGGCAGAGGTGGTTTTCCAGGGTGGCAGGGTTATTGGGGGTTGGCAAAGCAACATTAGCAGGGTCCTGATATCATCCTCCCTCTAGGTATCAAGCCCTCAAGGCATGGCAACTGTTGTTAGTCTCTGAGAGTGCCTGCAGGGGTTTGATAATCTCCTGTGAGTTTCTTTTAAGAGTTTGCTATCTAATTTTTTCCAAGTCAACTCTAGGTATGTCTCTTCTTTTATCCCATACTCCCTTGCCCCCTATGGGCAACAACATTGCAGAGTGGCTCACATTTAAGGCAGCCAAGAGTGCATACTGACAACAGTGAAAGCAGGAGGTGATCAATTGTCTTTACCAGCATAAGTCCTATTGTCCTCTATTGTTACATGGTCTGACCTTTGGGTGAAACAACAGCAACAGCAAGTCAAGGCGTTGGAGTCAGAGGCTAGGCCTTCCAAGACTTATAGTGGGATAGAAGATGAAGAAGCAGATTGTAGAGCAGGAGTTGGGTCTAAGCAGGCTGAGCAAGAGGGTTCTGAGAGAGTCAGGCAGCCCTTCTAAGAGTGGTGTATGGCAAATGGGCCCAGTGAGTATCTTATAGGTTGGCCCTCCTTCTAGTGCTAACAAATTTAGTGCAATACTTGCTATACCCACAGTGTGCCATATGTTCTTCCTTTGCTGGGGTAATTTCATCAGGTCTAGGATGTGTGTAGTAGCTGTTGGGATTGCCACCTGCACTGCTCCTTTCAGTTTTGGTAGCAGATGGGGTAGCAAGAGGGTAAGGCAGCACCAGTGCAGGCTGCTTGGAGCACTCCATTTCTCTGGGTGGAAGTGGTGCTCAAGAGACAGGCTCTATAGAAGTGAAGCTCAGGGCAGAGCATAGGTAGAACTACTGAGAGGCTGGGGATCTGAGAGTTGTCAGGCCTTGGGATCTCTCTGTCCCCTATTTCTTCCATTGCTGGTCTAGGCATTGAGCCTGTTGTCCCCCAGAGTAGTCCCCTAGAGGTAGCCCTTATCTGGAGGGACCTTGGACCCCAAGCATTACTGTTTGGCACTGTCTTATCTGTTCTTGCATACTCCAACTTGATCAATACAGATGGGCCTGAATCCCCCTGGCATGCTGGTGCTATTAGTCTGGAAAGAGGTGGATTGTCTTTGGAAGGAGGCTGCTCAGCTCTGGGCTCAGGAGAGGATGTAGTTGGACCAAAACCAGTGTCTCCTATTATAGAATGAGGAGCTGGTGAGGAAGTTGGAGGTATAGTCTGGGGAAATAGAGGCCTTCTAAGGAGTGCATCAGGCACTCCAGAAGTAGACACAGGGGGGAGACAAGAGGTGCTGGGGGGAGGATCTGGAGTTTCTGGGAAGTTATGCCCACAGTATAGCAATCCTGAGTAGCAAATAAAGGGTGGGCCTAGGGCTGGATGGCAGATCACTAAGCATAGCACTGACTGAACCTTCTTGATAATTTTTTGGCAGAGGTCTTGTAATTTTGGTCATGGCTGACATTCTCTAAAGTAGACTTAAGTGCACTAAAGGTTGCTCAATAGAGTGACTTCAGCAAGGTCATTTATTCAAGATAGACTCTAACAAATCCACTCAGAGTACCATCTGCCTCTGAAGACAGTATAGAGGAGCTGGAATGGCTGGAGGGCATACACTGGAGACTAGCCTTCAGCCAGGGGGATGCACTGGAGTAGATAGTACAGAACTTAATAGAGTCCATGCTGACCCTGGACAATGTCCTGAGAGAGACATAGAGGGTGCTACTTGTGGAGCTTTGTGATGGGCAAGAGTTGTTGGAACTCTCTCTAGAGGAAGTTAATGTGATAGTAGAGATGGTGTAAGGGTAGTGGATCTCCAGAAGGCTAAGAGGGAGGCTTGAAGGAGGGCAAAGGGCAAGGGAAGGGATGTTGGGTAAAGGGAGGAGCTCTTATCTAATAGGGGTCCCTTGTATATAGCTATATATTTTTCTTTTTTTCTCTTTATATTTTCTTAGAGTATTTTTTTTTTTAAAATATCTACTGCCTTTCTTGGTTCTGGCCTAGATAAGATGAGGGGGTCAGATGAGCAATAAGACAGGTTGGATAAGATTAGGCAATAAGAGGAGATAATAAAGATTGGGTGGGAATAATGGAGATAGGATAAGCAGGATAAAATAAACAAGATAAGATGGGGAAGAAGATAGAATAAGATAATAGAAACATACAGAGGGAAGTTGAATCCTCATTAGCTTAGGACAGGGTTACACTCAGAATAGCCCTGAGGTTATAGGCCTAAGTTACATGTCTTGGAGCTTTTGTGGGTAGTTTTGGTAAAAGTTCTGAAGGGCTTTAGAAATAATCTGGAGATATCCTGCTGGTTCCCAGGTATTTCTCTCAGGTCCATACCCAGTTCACCAGACAAGATATTTGACCTGTCTGCAGCAACATTGGGAGTTAAAAATTCTGTCAACCTTATTGGATTTTCCCATCAATCTTAATGATAGGAGGGGAGTCATTCCACTGGCTAGAAAAGAAATCTGAGTTGTGTTGTTCAAAGAGTTAGACATAGAAGATAGGGTGAATCCCCTTTATCCCAGTAGGAAGGTTGAGTTGATATGTATGAGAGGATACCTTTTAGAGTATTTTAAAGGGTCTGAAGCATTTATAGTCAAGTTTCAGGGAGAGTTGTTGGGTTTTAATATTCTATCAGTCAAGCTAAACAAGGGACCCTACTGGCCAGTCAGGAGTTGTGCTCCAGTAAACATCTGTATACTTGTGGTAGATTTGGTTAAGTAGTACTAAGTTTCTGCTTAAGATAGTCCTGTAGACTTCAGAGGTCCTGGAAAGTGGCATGGGCAGTGTAAGAAGGGATATATTGCAAAGGAAGATGGCAAATCAGAGGTTATATCCTTTATTTACAAAGAAAGGAGAAACCTTGATAGTCAAATCAGGGAATTGTTGTAGGTGAATTCAGCAAGGGGGAGTTTGGCACACCAGTCATCCTGCTAGTAGTTTACTCTGGGCCTGAGGGAAGGCCAGGTGCTGTTGTAGATGCCAATGCTGGCATTAAGGGACAAGTGGGGGGAAATAGATGTAGATAGATAGGGGGAGGGTTACAGAGGTCAAAGTGTGGGGGTAAGTCCTGAGCTTGGGAGTTTTGGGATGGCAAAGCATTCATTATGAGCTTCTTGCAGGGTTTCTTGTCAACATAAATGTAGGTATGCTTGGATTAGGCATCTCTGTCATTTTCTGTAGCTGGCATAGCTCCTTAGCAGTAACTTCTTAGTTGTTCCAATCCCACATATAAAGAGTTCCAGTGTCTGGGGCCAAGTTGGAGTGAGGTCAAGCTAAGAGTCCTACTATCCTGGCTGTGGGTTAGTTGAACAGTCTGTCAGAGGGATTGAGATTCTAAAGTAGGGTTGAGGCTATATCCAGATCATCCTAGTGTCAGTTTTCAGTGTTTTGGGAATTAGCAGGCTGATAGAGAGTTGGATCCTTTTTCTTCTGCAGATGAAAGGAGTAGATAGAGTTGAAAGGGTCCTCAAATCTTCTTGCCAATAGCAACACATAGGTTTCACTGACTAGGTCATATAACTTGCTCTGTAAGGAAGTATTACCCTGGAAAAGGTCAAGAGCTTGTGCTGATAGGTTCCATTACTTATAGAGCTCAAAAAACATTACCAAGTAGTCTGCCTGGACCTTGGTGGTAGCCTCCAAGGTGAGTTGCCCCAGTTTTTCAAAGAGATCCTGGGTTCATTAGGAGAAGTCTACTGTCTGAAAGAAAGAAAGAACATGGAGGCATAGCAAATAAAGGTGGCATAGGCATTGTTGCTAAGGTTGTCAGGCCTGACCAAGTTGCTAAGCCACATCTGGACTAAGAAGATGCAAGTGTCACTAGTGATGGCCTTAGTATTATAAGGTGAATTACTATAAGTCATAGTGGCATCATCATATAAAGGCAAAAGATCATCACTAGTTGCTAGTCATGGGGCTACAGTATCTAAAGTGTTGCTAGCAAATATTACTAAGTGCTGAAGAAGCTGGGCTGGCTGGAACTCAAGTAGAGGGGGTAGCAATCATGAGGCTGAAGAGACATAGTGAAGTAAAGGGAGGGGGAGCTGAATTTGGTAGATGAAGCCATGAAGTCTGTCTATCCAATCCTCATATACAGAATTGTTGCTATTGTCTAAAGGGTTACTAGGCTATAGCAGTCATTGCAAAAGTCCATCAGAGCTATAGAAAGTACCTTGAATGGGTATAAGCTTAAAGTGGAACATCAGTATTGCCATAATCCAGTGATTCATGCTAGCAGAGAACTGAATGTCAGAGTTCTGAAGCATACCCTTGATATAGTGAGCATCAACTTGAATAATGAAGTTCTTGCCTGACTCCAATTAGGTATATCTGTAAGGCCTGAAGAGTATGGTAAAGACTATAGAGTTCAAGTTTGGGCTGACTGAATTGGAATTCCCTGTCATTAAGGGTAATAGACCCAAAGTGATTGTAGTAATGTTCTTTGCAGTTGTTGCTAAGGCACTGGCAGAGGTAGTAGCCTAAAGCAATGTATGACATGTCAACTGCTAAGATGACTGGGTCAGGCAATCCATAGTCAATGGGGACAAGTAGCTTAGCATCTTGTAGGGCCTTAATGAGATCTTGCTGCACATTGACTTAGCAGATCCAAATTCAAAGGAAACTCTAGTGCAGGTGAGTTTTGTCAAGTCATTAGTGCAGTGGGCAAAATTCTTAATGAAATCTTAAAGATGCCTACTGTACTCAAGAAGGCTCAAACTTCAGATAGTGACTTGCAAAGGCCCCAGCACTCAAGCAGGGCTAAGCAACTTTTATCTGATATGTGACTGCTGATCATGCAAATATGTCCCAAGATTTTGTATACCAAGGCATATAAGACAAGCTTGTAACTTGAAAACATACTACTACAATACTTCATTTGCTAGAAAATTTAGTTAAGAAGTTCAAATAACTCCCAGAGCACTAAGCAAATGTTTGGGTTAGCAGAATGCTTAGCAGGAATACCATTAATCAGTTTTTAGTCTTTGGGAACCTTAGTACTAACATTATTAATGAAGCTGAGTATGTTATAGGGGATTTTGAGCTGCAGAATGAAAGTAACATCATCATAGAAGATTGGTACAGAATTGATCCAACCCATTGGTAAGGTGACCAAGCAAAGCATACCAAAAAGGAGTCTGAAATGTTGTTAAGTCACATGAGGCCAGGTCAATTAGTTGCTCATTGTAACCAACATAAAGGTCAAGCATAGCACCACAAATACATCCAGCAAAAGATTTAGTAACATGATTGGGAAGAGTGGAACTCTGGAATAGTGGATGGTAACATGGTTTAGCAGCTCTAGACTGTGCACAATCCAGAGCTTACCATTCTTTTTTAGGACATAAAACCAGTGAAATTGATAAGCTGAGTTCAAGGGCTCATAGATACCAGCTTTGATTTTATCATGAATGATCTCACATACTTCTTTCTCAAGGTTTGGAGGAATGGGGTAATTATGCTGAACTCAAAGGATGTGAGGGATTGTTGGTATCTAGACTGGGGGAAAAAAGTTGGAGCAGAGACTTCCTTGTTCTCAGTCTTCCCAAGCAAAAGCCTTTTCTTGCTTAGCAATAAGATCAATGAGTATGTTGAGTTTTTTGTTGTTAGTGAGAAAGCCAGTGTCATGGTCCTTAACAAATGTTGCTAGTTAGTTGCTGGTGAATTGCTAAGTCATTACAAATAGAGGGGGATTTGGGTCAAGTGTTAGTATTGTTACTAAGGGATTGCCAACAATGTGTTGCTCAATTCTAAAGTCTTCACTAATGTGACTGATGATGGTTTTGATTCTCATAGTGACTGGCTTGTATTTATTCTTTACCTGAACATCTTTTCTTTTAGCAACATTGTTAGCAACATATTGTGCAGGGAAAGGAATGTTAATATATATTGGGGTAATGTCTGTAATGCAAGTATTGAGGGGTAGAGTCTGTTCAAGAATCAAAGGCTTAGTAGTATCAGTAGAAACAAAGTATGAACAAGGTGGTAATGGAGAAGGGGAAAAGTCACAAGTGGTGATGTATAGGTATGCCAAAAAAGAGTTTATATCAGAGCAAGATTTTGTAAGTAAAATTTCATTGTCCAAATCACAAGAAGCTATACATGTTGCTAGACCAGTTGAATAATCATAGCTGATAACTATTGTTAAGTTATTAGCATTGTCACTATTCTTGTTGGCAATAAAAGCAACAGGGTGGTTCTGTCTCATAGTGAACCTTTTGACAATTTTTTCTTTTCTTAAAGAAATGTCAGTATTGTATGTCATATGCCAGAGTTCAGACTAGTAATAGTGATTGTGGTCTCAATGTCACTAAGAGTGTTGACTATACTTCTAGTAAGGACATTAAAAGGGTGACTAAGTAGGACATCATAAGCAGAGAATCATAATACATAGATCTGAAGATAGAGGGTCAAGTTGCCAATGGTGCAGGGAATATTATAGGCAAGTCCTAGTAATTGATCCAAAGTGCCATTAGTGCTCTACATGTTCAAAATGATGTCAGGGTCATAGGATAGGCTTAGGTCATTAGCAATTTCTACCAACATAGAAATGATCTGAGACTTAAATGCACTCTATTTCCTCTTAGTTGTTAATCAGCCTTATAATGGACTATAGCAACTGAGAATCCTTAGCAATAGTTAGAACTATAGCCTTCTCTTTAAAAGGTAGCAATCCAATATAAGCCTCTACTAGATTGAATGATAATACTTTAGCCTGGTCTGGAGTTAGCCTGGTCTGTAGTGAGTCTATTAGTAGTAGTAGTATTCAAGTCTAGCACGAACTAGAGTATATCTATAGCAAAAGTCAGTAATACTTCTTCAAATATGTTGCTAGGGTCCTATACCATGTTAGCATTTGTACTGGCAAGTTGCTTGGGCATAACAATGGTCCTGAGCTAATTTCTGATGTCTAGTGTTATAGAACAGAGTTTGTCAACTGATACTGTGACCTGGGTACTTAAAACTTTATTGAAAACTGCCTTAGACTGTTTAATGTTATAGATAAGTGGCATAGTATGGTAAGTGGCATTGTTATATATATTGGGGTTGGCAAAGTTTTAATTAGTAAGTGGAGCATAGTGACTAGGGATAGATACTAGAAAATAGATGGACACTCCTGGAGGCCAGAGAACAGGTTCAGTAGGCTTAGTGATAGATGGGAAATCATTAGCAATGGGCTATTTAGGTGCTTTACCTTTGTTAGCTAGCTTAGCAGCAGGATGTCAGGACCCTGCCAGTCACCCTCTAGCAAACCTGCCATCTCTGACATCTACCCAGAAAATCCCAGCCCAACCCTTGATTGTCCCAACCCTTTATCCAGACCCCATCCACAACCTGTGTAGTATTAGATCACTAGCCTGTATGTTTCCAAGCCTCAACCCTGGCTACCTCTTGGAATGTGCCTTATATATCACCAGATCACTGGCAAGGCACCCTCCTAGGTCCCAATACATCCTTGGGGGCCACCCTGGCCTCAAGACACTCCACCTCATGTTTAGCCCTTGGGGCCCACCTCAGACCATATCCAGGCCCTACTATGACAGGAGCTGAGCTCTGAAGAGAGTGCCACCCACCCAAGGATCCCTTTCCAACCTCAACTCTCCCTAGAGACCTTAAGTATATAACTCTGGAACCCTGTAGTTAGTTGATAGTCTTGATATTACATACTTTTGTCTATTTCTCATTTTTCTACTCTCTGCTTCTACTCTCTCTCAATCTATCTATCTTCTTTTCTCTTTTAATTCTCTGGCATAGTTGTTTCAGTCTATAGAACAACTCTACAGACTTCAACTACCTCTGCCTTTGCTTTAGTAACCTTGGGACATTGCCTAGCACCTAGATCAAGCCCAGAACATTTGTACATTCCTTTTCCAGTCATTAACTAGCTGACTAACAGGTTCCTGCTCTCAGAGGTGAGCTCTTAGGTACTCTGGACCTAATATAATATTAAGACTTCCCCTGCTTATCAGACACTCAATGGCCCATTATGCTGGCCCTCCCTCCTAGCCCACCACCACTGCCTATGCTATGGACTCCTATGGCAACTCAATTATACCCACCTATTACATACAACCCCTGGTTACCCTTTAAAACAACCAAAACCCCTTTCAGCAACCACCCCCTTTTCAATCTTCACATTGATACTGGCCAATAACCATATATGGATTAGGGCTGGGACCTTTGATAAGTCAGGGCCTAGCCCCCAACTGGTATTGCCTGGCACCTCCTGCACAGGACTCCTATGCAGAACCACACCTGAGAGGCCCACCAGGAGCTCTAAACACTGGGTAGAATGCTCCAATACCTGCTAGCACTGGTCCATTTGTTGCTGAAGTAGAGCATGCATCAAGGGCCAAGGGCTACTTACTTCTGGCCCTGACTGTATGCCCAGCACCTCCCCAAAGGGGGCCTATGGCAGCTCCAGCTGTCCTTATAGCTCCTACACCTACAAGACTCAGAGATATGCCTTAGATAGGAAGGGATCTCTGGCTTTGGCAGGGAGAGACCTAGAGTCTCCTTAAGAAACTGAGGCAACTCACTTTGGAGGCCACTATTAAGGTCTGAGTAGACTGCCTAGTAATATTTTTCAAGCTTTATGAGCAAAGGAACCTACTAGTACAAGTCCTTGACTTTTTCTGGGGTGACATCTCCTTGGGGAATGAGCTATATAACCTAGTCAGGGAAATCTATGTATTGCCATTGCTAGGAAGGTTTGAAGACCCCTCCAACCCTATATACTCCTTCTACTTGTAATGAAAAATGGACCAGATACCCCTCCAACCCACCAAGGCTCCAAATGCTGAAAGCCAACATTAGGATAGCTTAGATGCAGCCTTGCCCTACTCTAAAACCTCAACCCCTCCAGCAGGTTATTTAACCAGCCTACAGCCAGGATGGTGGGACTTTCAGCCTGACCCTGCTCTAACTTGGCCCTAGAAATAAGGACCTTCCATATATAGGACTGAAATCCCTACCCCTGGCCACACCTGCCATAGAAAATGGCAGGGACACTTAGTCTGAGCATACCCTTAGCTATGTTGATAAGAAACCCTATATGGGGCTGATGATGGATGCTCTGCTACCTTCAAACCCCCAGACTTAGTGGGACCCTCCCCCACATCTCAACCTTTATAAACTCTCTGTATGCCCCCACCTCTTTCCCTCTGTTCCTCCAACACCAGCACCCATAGCATCAATTGACCCTTCCCTAGGCCTGGGACAACAGGGAGGCTACTTTAGACTCCTTGAAGAACTATTTGGACCCTCTGGAGACCCCTTTGGACTATCAGAAGATCCTTTTGAACCCTCTATTAGACTCCCTAGTGGACCCCCTGACAGACCCCCTGACAGACCTCTTGGTGGGCCCCCCTTTGGACCCTCTAGTGAGCCCCCAGGATGGATACCTGAGGGGTCACTCCTTAGGCCAGGACGAGGAGCACCCCTGGGGGTAGGGCCTCCAGAAGGAGGCTCTCCTAGAGGGTAGAGACTCACCATAGGCACATTCCTATCTAGAGAGGCAGGAAACCATTATTATTACTACTACAACACTACTTCTCCTTTCCAAAACTCTAAAGAGCAGACAGAAGCCAACAAGGTTCATGAAGCTCTAGCTCATAAAGGTCAACTAGATATTCAAAAGCTGAAACCCTTCTATAGTCATAACCTCCAGAAGTGGCATATCTTCCTGGTATAGTGCCTCAACATGTTCTAGGGAAAGCCAAACACCTTTACCATTAACAAAGTCTGCATCACATTTGCCTCCTCCTATCTGCAGAGTATTGCCCTGAACCACTACATAGCCCTTATCTAGTACAATCCCTGCCACTTACTATTCTCTGACTGGAAAGCCTTTGTGTAGGAATTCTCATCAAAGTTTGGGGTTTACAACACTATTACTCAGGCCAAAAGGAAACTTGTGTCACTCTGGATGTCTCTGGAAGAATGCTTCACAACATTTGTGGTCCAGTTCAAGAAGGAGGCCTATGAAACTGGCTGGAATTAATATGCATTGTGCTTCTAACTCAATGAAGCCCTCCCCAAACAAATCTATAAGGTCTTCCACCTTGTATCAAAACAGTCCACCTATGAGGACCTCAAGAGCCTCATTACCTATATCAATTAGCACTACTGGGAAGACTCTATTGGCTCTGGGACCAGCTGCTGAGAATACTCCTCCTACCCCTTGGGAGGACCCTGGCAGCCCCAACAACTACAACTCTCTAACAACTACAACTCTCTAATCCCACTACAGCCACCCCCCCTGCCCAGAACCCTGATCAACCCAGCTCCAGAAATGCCACACAACCCTCTGCCCAACTACAGGTGGTTGCTCTGGATCCCTATAATCAGGACAACATTCCAACACAGGGTGATAGTGATTCTAAATCTATGAGCAAAGACCCAGAGGATGAAATATTATAGGCCAACCAATCATAACAACCAGATTGTACCCAGAGCAGAGGTACCTTGGCACTCTGAAGTCTGTCCACAAGGTCTCCAATGAGAAGGAGTAGGTACCAGTTCTTCTTTGTGATCTGATTGAGCCCCTAGTAGTCAACATAGAGGCAGAGCATGCTATCCTTTTTCTTGGCAAAGAGGACTGGGGCTCCGGCAAGGGAAGAGGAGGGTTAAATGAAGCCCTTTCCCAGTATGTTATCCATGTAGTCCTTGAGGGCCCAGAGCTCAGTTTCCAACATGTTGTAGACCTTTCCAAAGGGGGAGAGGCTCCATCTTCTAGGTCAATCTGGTAGTCATAGGGCCAGTGTAGGGGGAGCTCCTTAGTACTTCCTTCTAAGAATACATCTGCAAACTTATGGTATTTGGGGGGTATGACCTTGCACAAGATCTCTTTCTTGGACTTAACAGAATCTGGAAGTTCCTAGGCTTAGAAATGTTCAATGGGGGTTATGTATAGCTGATAGGCCTGGGTCCTGTTGTGGAGTATTCTGGCAAATGGGGCAGCTTCTATGATATAAAGACTATGTCCAGAAGTCTTCTTGTCCAAGGTCTGAGAGTTTCTTAGATAGAGGAAAGTGGTTCAGAGAAAAGATGGCTCTTGGAGCTTGTTGTAGGGAATGCTAGGTGGAAAGAGCCTGGGAGGTGGGGTTTGAGGGGGGCTTTTAGGAGGGGAAGTGGAAGTTATGGAGGGGGGCATGGTCACAGGGGAGGGTGCAGAAGGAAGAATGGGGGTATTGAGGTTTTCTGGGGTTTGAGGCTTATTGGCATTGCAATTCCCTTCCTCCCTTCTAAGGTCCTGTAATAAGAGTTGGAGGGAAGAGTCAAGGGCTAGAGTGGGGGGGGAGTCAGGGTTAGGTTTATTCTCAATAGTAGAGAAGGATTGGGATCAGAGCAATATTTCAGCAGCCAGTTGAGTGTTCTTGCTGTTGAATGTCATACTCATTGAGGTCCAGTTGATGTCCAGGTTGGCCTTACATAGCCAGGGTAATCCAAGGATGATCAGGGTGGTGGGGTGTAACTGGGTGATCTAGAGGTCAATAGGGAAGCTGAGGCCATTAGTGAGGCAGATGCTGTCAACATAATGGCAGGAGATTGTTCCAGAGGGTATTGGGTTTCTGTTGAAGAGTTGCAGCTTGACTGGAATGTCTAAGGCCTTGTCCAGAAGGCCCAGCTCCCTGCTGACAAAGGTTCCCATAGCCTTGCTGCCCAGTAGCATGGCATGGATGGTATTCATAGATTGGAGGATGATATTGATGATGAAAGATCCATGCTGAGGTCGAGTGCAGTCTACTAAGTTGTCTGGCCTTTGTTGGGTCCAAGTCAGAGGAGAGAGGGAGAAGGGAATGGTAAAAGGGTCTATATGGTCCAGAGTCATGGTGAGGATTCTCCAGTTGATGTGGGGGTTGACAGATTATAATCAGGGAAGGCCCAGGACTATAGGGACAGATTTATGTAGCTGGGTAATAAGTATTTGGAGCTCGAGTTACATGCCATTCTTAAAGTGTAGGGGAATGTACATATAGTGGGTAATTTCTCCAACAGAGGATAGCCTACTGTCAAACAGTTGGAGCTGGATGGGGCTGGATAAATGAATCCCAGGAAGGAAGAAGAGATGGACCCAGTTGTCATCAACAAAGTTGTCTATAGCCCCACTATCTATCAGAGTATTGACAGTGTCAAAGCAGAGAAGAGGGGTGAGGAAGGTGTGCAGCAGAAAGAATTGAGAGGATTGGGAGGATAGATAGGCCATAAGGGTGTCTGGAGCTGGTGCTATGCTCTGCCTCTATGTTGACTACTAGGGGCTCAATCAGATCACAAAGAAGAACTGGTACCTACTCCTTGTCATTGGAGACTTTGTGGACAGACTTCAGAGTGCCAAGGTACCTCTGCTCTGGGTACAATAATGTTTGCATTGCCTCTGGACACAAGTGGAAGACCACTTTTCAAACCCAATACAGGCTCTTTAAGTACCTTATAATGCCCTTCAGAATGACCAACTCCCCTACTACCTTCTAGTATTTCATAAATGACATTTTTTACATTATGAATGACATCTTCATAGTGGTATACCTAGATAACATCCTCATCTACTCCAACTCCCTTGCAGAGCACTAAGATCATGTTTAGTGTGTCTTGGAACAACTCTGGCAGCACAATCTCCATGCTAAACCCAAGAAATGCTCCTTCCACACTTAGGAGGTCAAGTATTTGGGTGTCATCATCACTCCAGGAGGTGTCTGTATGGATCTGGACAAGGTAAATGCTATCACTAGCTAGCCCCAACTATGGAACATAAAGGAACTACAATCCTTCCTCAGTTTCATGAACTTTTATTGAAGGTTCATTGACAATTACTCTGAGATCATGAAGAAGCTTGTCTAACCCAGAAGGACACTCCATGGCACTAGGACTCAAATTGTCAAGATGTCTTCCAACTCCTTAAAACCACCTTTACCTCTACCCTCATCCTTTGACACTTTGACCTCTCCCTCCCCATTATTCTTGAATGTGATGCTTCCAACTATGCCTTTGCTGGAATCCTCTCCCAGACTGACTCTGACACTCAGGAACTCTGTCCCATTGCATTCTATACCTGTTTCATAATCTCCACAGAGCTTAATTATGATATCTACAACAAGGAACTCTTCATGATCATGAAAGCCTTCCAGCAGTGGAGGGTGTACCTGAAAGGCACCTACTACAGTATCTAGGTCTACTTGGACTACAACAATCTCCAGTACTTCACAACTACCAAGCAACTCAGCTGCCAGTAGGCCTGATGGTCTAAACTGCTGTCTGAGTATGACTTTATCATTTGGTATTGCCCTGGCCATCTTGGAGCCAAGCCTGACACTCTGACCTAGAGGCCCAATGTGTAGACTACCCTCAGAAATCCTCTGAGGCCAGACAAAATGCCCTCAATCCGTGTATTATCATTCACCCTGAGCAACTCTGGGCCATGCTACTGCTAGATGACAAAAGCCTCCTCCAGCAAATCCACCAGATGCCCCCAGACAACTACTTCTACTCCTATGATCCTTAAGTCTCCCTCCCCAAGAAACCTTTCTGGATTTCCTGACTTCACCCTTTCCCCTGACAACCAACTCCTCTTCTGTAGTGGCATGATTTACATCCTGGACCACTAGAAATTACATCTAGAGGTCCTCTAGCAACACCATGACTACAAGCTTTGAGGTCACCTGGAAATCTGAAAGACCCTGCAACTCATCATATAAACATACGTCTGGCCAGGACTTAAGAAAGATGTCACCAAGTATGTCTGCATCTGCAAAGCATGCTACTAGGCCAAAGTTCCATGCCACCAACCATTTGGACTCCTCAGGCCCCTTCTAATAGGGCACTAACCCTGGTCCTCCATCTCTATGGACCATATCATTGAACTTCTGGAGTCTGAGGGACACAACACAATCCTTGTCATAGTATACCAGCTGATGAAGTGAGTGGTCTTTATCCCTTGCCATACTACAGACAATGCCCTGTGATTGGCCCACTATTTCATCACTCATGTCTTTGCAAAACATAGCCTGCCCAATAACATCATCTCTGACCAAGGTACCCTGTTT
>JABCKS010025247.1:0-15137 GCA_018851325.1 Termitomyces sp. DKA19 | reverse complement strand
GGGGTGTGAACAACAAGCATCATGGGAAGCACAAAGAAACGAAGACAACAAGAAAGAGCTGGGATACTTATGGGTGTTTTACTGCCGCCGATTGATTCACTACGGAGCAAGGCAACAACATTGAAGTGGACTTGCAAAACTTCATCGTCGTAAGAGCAAGATTCACCTGTTAGGAACGAATTATGGAGGATGTTAAATACCGTTTTCAATGCGATACTGGCGCACGTGCTTGTGCCTCGTCACCATCAAAGGCCACTGCAACAATTATGTCGATATCGCAAACTTGTTTCGCATCTGAAATGAATCAGAATGTATGCGTGTGGAGAACACTCTATCTCACACACCTAGAACATTTCGCTTGAGATCAGAATGACACTGCCGAGATAATAATCTCGGATGAGAGTCTTGATGTCATGTTCTCACTGACTTAGTGGCCATGGAAGCCGAACACAAAGTGCTAAAGGCACTCCGGCGCCCAGAGTTGAATGCCAATAGACCAACCTGTCCTATTTTGTGCTTAACTTGGTCGTAGAGAAAAGACATCGATGGTAAGTGGAGAATAAATTGCCAGGCCGCGGATGCATGACATCAAGCATTGCGAGTAAGGATGATGTAACTCCCGTTCAGGCATGCTACAAGAGAATCAGCATGATTCGAAGTTCCAATGCGCCGTTGCAAGTTTTCCGCGGTGTGACGAGTCATGTGCTCCTTGTCACAGGCTGCCACATGTCATGTTCGAAATTCGAACCACAAGGGATCTTGTACTTAATTAATTTAATTAAGTTCCAACATCGTCTTTTTCTTGTTTATATATCCTACACTCTCAGATGGGTGTCGCCGGGCTGTGGGATGTGAGTCCGTGTTGCGTCAGGTCTCCAAACAGACTAATACTGACGCTTGATCGCAGGTCATTCGTCCTGCGGGTAAAATACGTTCTCTGACAGAACTTTCAGTGACAGAGGGTTTTGAGACAAACCCCGATGGTGTTCGTGGATTTCGCATTGGTATAGACGCTAGCATCTGGTTCTTTCATGCCGAGTATGGAAGGGAAGGAGAAAACCCTGTCCTCCGGACCCTATTCTTTCGCTGTGCTACCTTAATGCATTCTCCATTCCTTCCGCTGTTTGTATTTGATGGCCCAAAGCGACCTGAATGGAAAAGAGGCAAGAAGATTGATAGATCAGGTCACAAACTTATCCCTGGCATGAAGGCGATCGTTGAGTCTTTTGGATTTGAGTGGAGGACGGTTAGTTGCAATCCGTTATGCTAAGTCATCCTGACAGTGCATGGTTTATCAGGCTCCAGGAGAAGCCGAAGCTGAACTTGCATATCTCAATCGTGTTGGTGCTATAGACGGTGTCTTGTCCGACGATGTGGATAACTTTTTGTTTGGTGCTACGACAGTCATCCGAAAGCACGTGTTTTATCTCATATACTGTACATCTTCTGATTGTTGACAATAGCCCTTCAAACAATCTATCTGGCAACCGTATGAATCCTGTTCTTAACGCTGCAGGCAAGGACGATAAAAACCATACAAAGGTTTACCGCATGTCTGAAATTACTGACTACCCCGATATATGGCTGACACGCGGTGGAATGATCCTTATTGGTCTTATGAGTGGTGGTGACTACCATCAAGGAGGTCTGAATCGCTGTGGAACCAAAATCGCCCATGGTCTCGCGAAGTGTGGCTTCGGAGATACCTTGTTTCAGGCCGCGCAGAGTATGACTCGAGAGCAACTGAAGACGTTCCTCATCGCATGGCGTCATGAGCTGTGCCACGAACTTCGGACAGATTCGAAAGGTCATATCGGGAAGAAACATCCGTCGTTGGCGAACTCTGTCACCTCCGACTTTCCCGATATTGATATTCTTTTGTCGTACACCAACCCAGTCACCTCGGAATCAATGGGATGTCCTGTGGACATGCTCAGATTGACATGGTCAAAAGAGCCTGACCTCGGAAAACTCGCTGCAACATGCGAATTCTACTTTGAGTGGGGTTACAAGGAGGCAATCATCAAGCGTTTTAGAACCGTCATATGGCACTCTGCTGTATTGCGTATTCTTCGGCGGGCAGCTCTTGATGTGGACGAAAGGTCGAAAGCAAAGACATCCCCTACAACACCGAAAAAGGCGAGAAAACCTCCCCGAGAAGCCACAGAGACTCCATCAAAGATGATTGCAAAATATTTTTCTTCTCTGGATCTAAAAGATGGAACGGACATTGAAGAAGAAGATGACGACAAACAGCTTATTATCAAGATACACTCGGAACGTAGGCATGTTTCTGCTGACGAAATATTGGAATATCGCCTAGAAATTGCTCCTGCGCAGCTTGTTCATCTTGCTGAGTCGGGCATCAAGGGCATCCGCTCTCCGCAAGGCCCAGACGAATGGGCGGAAGAGGATGACGAGGACGAGGGTGGTAAAGGTAGCAAAAAGACTCCACCTGATCCCGAAAGTCATATGCGTGTTTGGATGCCAGCTTGCATGGTTCGCCTTGTGGAGCCTCGTCTTGTGGAGGAGTACGAAGTGGCTCAGGAGGCGAAACGTGCAAAGAAAGCTAGGAAAGGACAAGGAAAAAAGACAAATACCAACGATGATTCTCTGGTTGTGAAGCCAAAGAAAAAGACTATATCTAAACCTAGGGTCAAGGCAATGTCTGAAGATGTATTCTCTGATGCGTCGGGACGAGAGATGGACGAGGCTGGACTAGCTTCGTCACAAATTGTACGGGATTCGACGAAGAAGAAAACAGAAGGAGCCTCGAAGACTAACGTTAAAAAGCTCTTCGTTTCTACTAAACTATTGGTTGCTCCCGAAACTGCGGCGTCCGCTCTGTCATCCGTCTTTCCAGCAGTGGAACCACCTATGACAATTGGTGAAGTTAGTTCAACGAAAGAGTTAGACGGGCCCATGAACCTTGAGGCGGAGAAAGCGAACTCACTGTCCTCGACTATAAGTAGCTCGTCTCTTGTCTCCAAAACATCTGTTGTGCGCGACCTGACAAAGAAGAAATCCATCCCTAAAGAGCCGAGCAAGACGAGGCCCCTTGATGCTTTCCTGAACTCAAAAAAACCACCACTCAGCCGGAAAATTCGGTCGAATGCAGTTGCGTCGTCTTCTAAGCTCAATAAATGTGTGGATGTCAGCACTGGTGAGGATTCTGATACCCCTACACACTACCAATCTATGCTGGCCTCTCCCATGAAACCAAATCGTCTGGCTTTGTGGAACAAGGCGTCTAGTGGGACTTACATCTTGGTCTCGGACTCTGATGATGACCTATGTCAAGGCAAACCCGGCCTAAGTTTTAACGATACCTTCATGTACGACTCTGATGATCCATTCGATGCTCCTTCTTGTGACTCGCCTCCAAAGCCAAAACAACTATGGAGAAAACATGCATCCATCTCATCGTCGTCTGACTCAAGCAAATGCACCAATAATAATATGCACAAATCTCCATGCAGATCCAAAGACCACATTTCGCCTCGCAAGGGGACCACGTTCACGAAACACAAGTCTTGGCGTTCTTATTCCCCGTCCCCTGCGAAGGCGACAGAAGAGACTGATGGGGTAGGAGACGATAAGTCTGTTATAGATATCTCGGATTCGGACGACGAATTTCCACCAGCTCCGAGGTTCCAAGGACCTCCTTCGATGCGGGCAAGGGCACGCACTAAAGTGAAACCTAATGGAAAGCAAAAATTGTTGGATGGTTTTGTTCGGCGGCTTGAGCCTGCGAACATAGATCTAGGATATGATGTTCTCGATCTTAATTGAAATAATCACCAAAATGTATCCTATACTTACAGATGTATCTCTTAGATTTATGTTTTGACTGGCTCCACTTGAGTGGAAAATATCGATTTTCTAGTATTGGTATCACTGGTATCTTAGACGACGTATGGCAAATGACATATATGAGCATCTTTCTTTCGACTTTTAACCTAAAAAACCGTCCCATCGCTTTCGATTTCAATTGGTGGACTAGTTGTTGTTGGCCGCTTCTGCTTCGCAATCTCTCGGCCACCTTTCCAGGTGGCACCTTCCAGAACTTGAGCAAGCGTAAGCTGTTCGGATGTGAGACCCAATTTTGTGCGGATGGCATCGGCGATGCGGTCGCTGATAGCAGTTCAGTCTTGTCTAAATAATTGTGAGATGCTTACAGTTCGATGACAGTCATCGCACGCCATTCCACGATGGCTGGATGCGATGCATGTACTTTGGAAAGACCAGATATTGGATCAATGGGAAGAAGATCCGGCTTGAGAGTCAAAATGCCAAGATCAACTAGTAGACCACCTAGGAGATATGTATATTCCTGTCAGATGACAAAACAATAGGACTTGCCATTGCGATATTCAGGGAGACCAGTTAGGTCTTCAAGGCCTTCTATTTCCCATTTCGCCACTTTCTGGAGTCCCTCCACAATGCTGTAGGTCAACCAGCTTGTGAGTTTGTGAAAGGCAACGAGATCATCACCCTCGGACTGCCCGGGGTCCGAAAGTACAGTACAAGGCCAGACATCACCAAGCGCTTTTCCAGCCAATTGGACTCTCGAAGGCCATATCGAGTTAAGGCCTTCGATGAGAACATGCCAAAGTGCTGATAGGGGCACCACGCATTTGCCATCGCTGTTGACCTTGGATTGTAACTCCAAGAAGTCTGATTGATGTTACCGAAATCTTATGAAACATAAAAAATCAACAAACTTATCATGTTTCCTGGACGTCCCTCCTCGCCAAAAAACTGAGGGCTGGCTTTGAGAGCAGAACTTAAACCTGTGAGCAAGGATGTACGTCCTTCGAGCCCGACCATGGGATTTAATTCGTTAACCTGCATGGCTTCGGCTACCTTCTCAACTGTGATTCTTGCCAAACCCGTAGCTGCCCATGATACATCACTCTCACAACTTACAGTAATAAGAGAGCGGCTTACCATCCACTCTGGAAGGTTGATCAGGGTCACTAGAGAAGAAACCCTGGATGAACATATGCATGCTTGCAACACCCAAGCCTTCTGAACGAGCAAATTTCAATCCGGAGGATTTCTCGTGATAAGTCCACTGATTTCCAGCTCCAGCATCAAGAAGAACGGAGACTAGGAAAAGGTCAATGATTCGTTTGATTTCCTCTCTACCGTCCAGCAGATCTTTGGCGCGCCATTTCATGATTTCGGGCAACACGCGAACAACTCCCGCATCCAAATGTCTCCAGCGGCCATGTGGCTCGATCTAATGAAATATAGCTCAGGATCACGCGGTTGTGCGCTGTAAAGGGATATGGAGAATGTCAACATACAGAGCTGAAGTCTGAGCCGTAGTCACGCTGAGAGTAAGATGTAAACGCAGGTCGAAATGGGATGACAGACGACTGCGGTAGTGAGACAGACCTTCATGATTTCGATACAAAAATCAATAACATCTTCCTCTTTCTCTGGATGATAGTCAAAATATTGTAGCTTGCCTTGCTTGGCGAGGTCGTGAACACGGCTGCATCTTTCACGGATCGCGGGGAGAGTACGGAGGTATTCAGCTTTCTGCTCAAGGGAAATTATTCCAGCGATGTTCATGGCAGTTAAGGCGGCGGTAGTGAATGGCCAAAGTCAAGATCCGAAATAAACTCTCGAAGATGCTTAATGTGGATTGTATGGCCTTGTGCTTAAAGCGCCTAGATGTCAATTCAAGATAAGATCGAAATTGTGTGCACCAGGTACTTACATAAGGGCCTTTTCTGGAGTTCGATTGCTCCTTCTCAAGTCTACGTGATGTTACTTTATCAATGCAAGAGTAGCTATCATCGAGTAAGGCAATAGTATCATATTCATATTCATGCTGGATTCGCTGCTAGGCGCCCTCAACTTTTCGTTCGAAGGCCAACAAAGTACCCTTACAAGTCACATAAGTCATCTCCACCTAAAAGTCTATTCAGAAGGGAACATTGTATGGTACTTGATACGTTATTCTTGACGCGGACGTATGCGCTGGTAGGAACACCTAAAGATTGTTATTGTTCCTCTTAGTAATAGTAGGAGCATTGTGGAACCCATCATCTGGTTCCTGGAACGTCGCGGGAACCTTGATGTCCAGGTCCAATGAGATCCTTCCTTCATCGTGCTTGAACACCTCGGGTGCAAAATTTAATTCAGCGAGCGCTGCCTCGGCGTGGACTGTAGTGCTCAAGTCAGCATTACGTGAAGAGCATCCATGCGAAGGGATCATTACGATACTGCGCCAGTCCTTTCCCGAAGTTGAGGCGGCATATCACGCTGAGGACTAGAGACGCAACGATAAGTATGAATGATGCCACCGTGAAGCAAGCCGAATACGGCCATTGCAAGAATTCCCTATCGATGTTGTGAGTTATTGCACCAACATTACAACAGACGAAGAGACGGATCATCGGTAGACAATGGAGTAGAACATGATAGACCAACTTGTCAAGAGGAAGAAGGAAATTGCAAGATATGCAATCATGAGTCTTTTCATATCTCGCTCGATTGCGTACCAGCCCTATGATACAGAAATATGTCAGATGTCCACCGACTGTGTAGGTAATTGTTACATTGTAATTCAGGGAAGAAGCAGCTGGACAGTGTCAGAAAACTGTGCTAGCAAGACTGAGTTATACCTACAATCATTGTTACTATAACCAAACCCTTGTATATGAAGTTGTGGGCAGAGATCTTTGCAAGGGCAGTGTTCATAATAACATCTAGCCAAAGTCCTGCGGCTGCTACAAGAGTAGAGTATTCAAGTTGGAGACAACCCAACACCGCCATGAAGAACTGCCAACTTAAGTTAGACTTTGAGGCTTGTGCAGAGGAACTGTTACTTGCCTTGTAAATCCTGTTGATACGTTTAGGTGCCCCGACGCATTTGAGGGACTGCGCACTATAATCCTGATGTACAGGATCAACAAGAGCAGGGTTTGGACCAGGATATGACGCACGCGAAGAAGCTTAAATGACAAATGACAAGCGATGAAGAGTGCTGTCAGGCTCAAAATAAGATCAAAAATCTGGAAGATGGGTCAGAGACTATGTACAGAAGAAGTAGATTGTTTACTTCATAGGATACCCGGAGTCGGAAGTACGTTAGGTAGATATTGAAAGAGCAAGGGGTGCCAGGTTTGAAGATGATATTCGTGAACTGGGTTTATAAAAACTTGTTCTCCAGACAGTATATGCAGCCCATGCTGTGATTATAACGCGATCATCAGAACAGTGAGTCTGTCGTGGCTCGGTCAAGGATACTTCTAGGAAGGAGGTCACATGGACTGACGTATGAGGGACAGAGTCAGTCATGATGGCAAAGACAGAGATCTCAAAGAGCCAGAATTGCAAAAACACCCAAGTCAAATCTTCCCGCTGCCAATCGTGTACGCTGGAAAAATCTAAGTATGCGTTAGATTGATGAGAACAGTATACACACAATTGTTCAGAGTACAACAGAGTCTGTGTGCACTGGAGACTGAGGGAGACTGAGCCAGACGCAGAGGAGACGACAACACCCGGAGAATTGCTCGATGTTGTAACGATTAGATTATCACCATCCAGTACCTAGATAGATGTAAGTGACACGACCCTGTATTGATGTCTATCACATACCGCCTGGCGATCGACCGTCTGGAACAACCATGGGTCAGATACAGTGCAATATCACTCATTGTATCATTTCTAGACGTACCAGATTGTTGTGGGTGTCAAGTATTGACCGGAAGATGTCCAAACAAGGATATGGCCTATGACTGGGGACATCGGTACATATGCGAAGACGCCAATTTCCAGGGGACCCGTCACACACGATCATGCTAGTTGAAGGAATTGCAACTCTTGTGGTGATAGAGGAGAGCATGGATTTGTATTCGGTATCGATAGAGAAGAGCAAAGAATGGATAATGCCCTGAGTAAAACAATGAATAGAACTAAAGAGGAAAAACAGAGTGGTAGCCCGATTCAGGGTAATTCGGAAGTACTTTTGTGTATAGTGAGGCTAGTGAGGCTATGAAGTGGGGTCGAAAGCTCACCAATCAATGGAAAAGCCTCGAAAATGGAAGGCGCATTGAGGTGAGCCTCGAGTGCACAGGGAACAAGTTCAAAGAATCACCGACTGGTTTGATGAAGAGAAAAAGAATAGAGGACAAGGAAAAATGAAGCCAGCACCGCTGCGGCGGTGAAAGTGGAGCGACAACGGCTCGTGTCTAGGAGATTGAGAGGGAAGCCTGCTAGAACAGCTAGTTGGCTGGCATGGTTAAGAAAGTTACTTAAAAAAGTTCATCAGATGTAAGGTGCAACGATCAGAAGCCGTGCTGTGCGCGGGGCGTCCATTATTACGCGCCTCGACAGAAATGGGAAGACTCGAATTACATGATCAGAACTAAGGGTTCAACCGTTTAGTTTTCGTCTACAACTGGGAGTAAATTAAACGAAAACGGTAAACAAACAGTTTACAGCCCGAAATGAGATGTATTCTGTCGAACTTGTGAGAGCATCAAGTACAAAGTCAATCATCTAATTGAAACGTGGCTGCGTCTTGGTGGTGGTGAATTTGAGCAGCCCCTGCTTACACCAACACTTGGTCATCATCGCGGACATGATTGTTGTAGCCCGAAGTGAAGATCGGACATCAGTGCACAGATGACGAGACCTTTGAGAACAGACGTTCGAAAGAAACGCTCGTGCTTCAACCATTTGCTTATCATTTGTTTACTGTTGTTGTGAACGAAAACTAAACAGCCCCCCTTAACCTCGGACATACTATCGTATTTGAACTTTGGCAATCCAGACGAAAGATTTTATATTGCCTTCTGGGCCCGTAATGCAACATTGTGGTGCTAGTTAATAGTTACTTAGCAACAAGAGAATAGTACATCTCTACGAAGCCATTAGTCTTTGATTAAGTCACCATCCGGAACCATCCCTTGGTCACATGACCATTACCATTTATTCCTGTTAAACTAAACGGTAAAAGTAAACGAATGGTTTTACTGTCTAAAAACGGTAAAAGTAAACGAACAGTTTTACTGTTTAAAGATGGTAAAAGTAAACGGTTTTACTGTTGAAAAACGGTAAAAGTAAACGAACGGTTTTACTGTTGAAAAACGGTAAAAGTAAACGAACAGTTTTACTCTTTAAAAACGGTAAAAGTAAAGAATGGTTTTACTGTTTAAAAACGGTCAAAGTAAACAAACAGTTTTGCTGTTAAAAAACGGTAAAAGTAAATGGTTTTACTGTTTAAAAATGGTAGGAGTAAACAAACGGTTTTACTGTTTAAAAATGGTAAAAGTAAACGAACGGTTTTACTGTTTAGAAACGGAAAACAAACTAAACGGTTGGAGCCTTAATCAGAACTCGTACATCGGCAACGTGCACTAGTTGTCTCGATGCGATTGTGCTTTCCTTTTGGACGCGCATTCCATAATTGCCCTGTTCCCCGCTAACATGACCTTCTACGTTCAGTTGTTGAAGAGAATCAAGACATGAATGCTACGGATAAACTCTTGAGAGTTGTCGGTGAGTTCTGTTGCTTTCCATAGAGGATATCCTTACAATAACTCATTATTAATTCCCCAGTGGCACGGTTAAACCCTGCCTATAACACGTAAATACTAGACAATATCTTTTGCTCTACATATGTCAAAAGTGCCTCATCTCCTCGGTCACTTAGCATCACGCCAATCAGAAAACCGGGGCTTTGGTCTGAAACCCTTCTTAATGCTGCTAACGCGCTTGGTCAAACAACAGAGACTTCTCCAACCAAGAAAGACCCATTGGTCCCTCGTAATATGTATGATTCCCATACAGAACTTATCCTTCCCTTCGGTTCCTCGGCTCAACGCAAGGAGGAATACATCAATGCGTCTGGAAGCATTCGAATGGGAAAGTTGGTGATGCTCTGTGCCGTCAGGCTTATGGAACATCTTGATTCGTTGGCTGGCTTCATCTCGTACAAACACATGTTGGGTCCAAGTGTCCAGACTCTTGGCCGCATCCAAGAGCATGGATTCTACATAATCACGGCCTCGGTAGACCGGTGAGTCGATTATGAATAATTTATATTGCGTCAAAATGTTGAAGATCTCGGTTTGTAGATTAGACATATTGACCCCTTTAGACCCTTTTAGAGACCTTCGCTTAAGTGGTCAAGTTATTCACACCGGCAGAAGTTCTATGGAAGTCGCAGTCAAGATGAAAACGATTAGATCAGGTCAATCCGAGTCTGAAGCTGTACTTTTGGGTGAGAATTTTGTTCCTAGTTACCACGTCTTGAGTTTAAGCATAGGTCTTTCGTAAGGCCGATTCTCTATGGTCTGCCGAGATGCCAATACCCACAAAGCACGCCATCATCATATCGACACCGGAAGAACGCAGTCTATTTGCGATGGGAGAACGTCTGTTCAAGTCATTTGCCGTGAAGCATGTGTGAAAAGGCCTAATATCGTCATATGTAGATATAAAAAAACGGCGTCAGTCAGGAGCACTTCGTTCGTTGTCGCGCGTCCCGCCAAGTTCGGCTAAAGCAAAAGCACTTCACAAATTCTACCTTCATTATAGGCAACATGGTGCCGAAGAGGAGAGTGATACGACAGGTGAAAAGTCTGGATGGGGGATACGAAAATCGGAAAATGTATGATTATGTTCTCTCAAGAACGAAAGTGGGTCTCAGGTTGCGTACGATTATCTTGAAACAAAAACCTGAAGTCGGCGACAGTGTCCACCAAAAAGTCTTTGGTGGATACCTGATGCGGCTCGTGGACGAGGTAAGCATTATCTTTATGGAACCATGTAGTGTGTCTCATCAGACTCTATGACTTCTAGCTTGGTGTTGCGAATGCGATCCTCCCGACTCGTGGACCGGTTCGCTTTCTGTCATTGACGGAATATCATTCGCACAACCCGTTCCAATTGGCTCAATCCTCCGTCTGAGATCTATGATCCTCCATACAAGTACTCCGTCCGAATCGCAGTATCCACAATTAGTCGTACGTCCTGTAATGCCCACCGTTGAGCACGGAACGTAGCTTACCAGGATATTTTTAGCACGTTGGAGTAAAAGCGAATGTCGCGAATGTGGCGACAGGATCGGAGCAGACGACTAACGACTTCCGATTTACCTGGTGCAGGGATCAAGGTGACGGAAGGTTGTCCCGAAAACGTATACAGGTCAGCCTCTAAGTTCGTTCCTCTTTATGTATTTCTAGATGGAAATGTATAGAAGCGATGCTGTGGCTGGAAGGAAGATGGGCGTTGGAGTTGGATGACGAGATACGGGGTTTGAGGCAGAGTAATTTTCCATCTTAGGTCTGGCTCAGTGTTAATGGCATGAAAGCCTGCATATAGTATGTTCACGACAAGGACTTGACATGTCGTTTGAATACAGTTTCTTTTTGGTCACACTGCACGGATCATCGAGACACAGACTGGAGCTAGATGGGCAGCTGCAGAATTGCATGGACCCATGACAGCCGGGTCGGAAAATGCCGAGGCACAAAATGTCGACCCATACTTGTTGTAAATTATTCCGGTGAATATGCAAGTCGCGTCTCTGTTCGACCAAAATGCACTCTCGCTCCCCGCAGTATGATGTTCTCATCGTCGGCGCTGGCATTGCTGGCTGTTCGCTCGCCCACGCTCTCTCCACCATTCCGCGCGCGAATCCCCTCCGGATAGCGCTCCTCGAGCGTTCTCTAGCAGAACCAGATCGTATAGTTGGAGAATTATTGCAGCCAGGAGGTGTCAATGCTTTGCGCCAGCTTGGGATTGAGGCTTGCCTGGAAGGAATCGATGCCATTCCCGTGCGGGGTTATTGTGTCGTCGACAACAGCAAGTCTGTTCATATACCTTATCCAGGAACGCATGAAGGCCGTAGTTTCCATCACGGACGATTTGTCACGGCACTCCGAGCCACAGCACGAAAATCTAGAGGCGTTGAAGTCATAGAAGCTACGGCAACGGACCTATTAGAGGACGACCTGAATGGAAGCGTCATCGGCGTTCGTGCGACGAGAAATGGCCAGAAGGAGACGTGGCTAGCAAAGCTCGTTGTCATTGCCGATGGGTGTTTTTCCAACTTCAGGACAGTGGTCATGGGAGACAACGGTGTCAAGTCGACAACAAAAAGTCATTTCGTTGGCGCAATCCTCGAGGACGCCGTCCTACCAATACCCAATCATGGCACTGTGGCACTCTGCAAAGGGTTTGGGCCGGTTCTATTATACCAGATATCACAACGCGATACCCGAATGCTTGTTGACGTGAAGACGCCTTTGCCGTCTGATCTCAAAGTGCGTAGCCGTCTGTTCCTGAACTACTTATTCTCATTTAACGCAGGCCCATATTCTGACAAATATTGTCCCACAACTCCCTTCTTCTTTGCACCTCCCTATCAAAGCTGCCCTCGACAAAGACCGCATTCGACGCATGCCTAACTCATTTCTTCCGCCTGTTCAACAGGGTGCTAGAAATGGTGTCGTCCTCATTGGGGACGCATGGAACATGCGCCACCCCCTGACAGGCGGTGGAATGACCGTTGCTTTCAATGATGTGGTTATGCTCAGGACGCTTCTTTCGTCTGTGGAAGACCTTGGAAACTGGAACGAGGTGAAAAAGGCAATACACACTTGGCATTGGAGCCGAAAACCTCTGTCGTCAACGATCAATATCCTCAGTGTTGCATTGTATGATCTCTTTGGCGCGGATGGTGAGTCTGATTGCAATCAGGTATGTTTGAGCTCAATATTTGTTCGACTAGACGAAGAGCTTGCAGTGCTTCGCACGGGCTGCTTCAAGTATTTTGAGTGTGGTGGCGAATGCATAAACGGGCCGGTTTCTCTTCTTTCCGGGTGCGTTCACGTCCATCTCTCTCTCTCTGATCTAACTTTGCATCTCAGTATATCTCCTTCCCCAATGCTTCTCGCCTACCACTTCTTCTCTGTTGCCTTTTACTCGATTTGGGTCATGTTCACGCAACCACAGCTCGTCCAGTTCGCTCCAAAGGACGGTAGACAACCTTCATATTCCGTTCCTTCTCTATACCAGTATCCTGCTTTGTTCTTGAAAGCTCTGCGAGTTGTACGTTCCATATCCTGCTCTTGAGACTCGTTATTCAATCGATCATCCTCCAGTTCTGGACAGCATGTATCGTGTTTGGCCCCCTGTTGTGGACTGAGATTCGATGGTGGGCTCCCACCAGGAGCACATACAAGGCAAATCTTGTGTTTCTTCGGATAACGATGCCTATAATTTCTATTCTGGGACTAGCAATATTAATATATCGTCAAGGTTTTAGTTTATAATTCTACCATAATACTGCACAGTATAGACATCAGGAAGATATTCATATCGTGCAACCTGAGTGTCGGATGCAATATCGAATCTATTTCTCTATCCATCTTCTCCTTGACTGTATATCCCACGATTGCGACTCTGATTGACCTTCACTATGTTGTGTCCAGTCATGCAGATAAGCCACAGCGAACGAAATCAGAGTCACGTCCAGCGCCTCCGCCATACCAAAATCCCGATAAATCGACCCAATCTAGTAATGATTCTATATCTTTTGCACCGGAGAGCCGGTCTTGTTCTCTCCCGCGTTGGAAGAAGAAAGCTCTCTACTTTTATTGACTGGACCTCCCAATCCGTCATCTCAAAATCCCAAGGAAGAGCATGGGATCATATCGGATGATTTTCTTTATACGCATGGTGTGAATATCTATCATGAATAGTTGTAATTGACTTGAACTCCGTTAGTTTCGCCGATCCCGTCAATCAGAGGTCCGATTGAAGGGTAGATCAAATCTGCACGGTGGCTGGTGGGCAGGTACCAATGCAGCAGAAGTAAAAGGTCAGCTTGCTCTCATCAAAAGATATGAACGACCAACTGCACAAGCTCTCAAGGTGAGTTCCATGATTTCCTTATTCAATATTCGGAAATGGAATCAACAAAGGTAAGTTCTATGATCTCTTGATTTAATACTCGGAAATGAAATCAACATAGGTTGGTTCTCGTGATTCTCCTGATTCAACATTCGGAAATGAAATCGAGTCATTTGTTTCGGGCGTGGTTGAAAGATGTAAACCTGCTCCAAAACGTTTTCTTATGTTAACACAGCCTATCCAGTGATACCCTACTGACATGTATGTGCAATAGTCATACAAATCTTCCGCAGATGGTGGGGCTATCAGAAGGAGGTGCTCCGACACCTTTCATTATATTGTCCCACAGTTTGTGATCCCCTGTTGCGACAGTCCTTCCGTTGGCTGAATAGTTGTACGTTGAGACCAACCCGATCCCAACATGCGCTGCTACTTGATATACTTAAGGAAGATGGTCTTGCAGCATGTACAAACCTCATTCTACATTTTGTACGCTTCACTTCTTTCATTCCTTCAATGCCATTGAACCATACTCAGTATCAAAATGTCGTGGTTCGAATGGATTCTTTTAGAGTTTGTAATTTCTCTAAGCTCTATTTTCAAGGATGCGACCCTCTACCTTAAGCGTCAGAGGGAATTAGATGATCAGGGATTGCAAGATTTTGTTGGAGTGCGTACTACTCAATTTGTCAATGGCGGAAAAAAGTCCCTGACATGGTGACTAATCTCAGGACGCCTCCTTCAGAGTCGACGGCTCTAACATCCTGATCATGGGCCTACCTATACCAGGAAACGAACATTGGTCGACTTTCAGGGACCACGGCTTGACCGAAAGCCTCAAGATGGCTATCATGAGCGTATGTTCATATTTCTTTTCTGCCTCAAGTTATACTCTGACCAAAGTGAACAGATGCTTCCACAAGCAGAAACTACAAAGAATAGACGAGAGGACAGCATAGAGGACGGAGATACTACTCGCCGTATCAGTCACCTTGTCACCTTGACTAAGGGTCTCCTTTCAGCGGACAGAGCTTCAATCTCTCTCTCTCCTAGGGACCGAGCCTTCATCGACAATGACGAAGATGAGGAAGAGGAAGATGACTTCTATAGTCCGATGATGCTAAGAAAGCCAAAAAGAACTTTGCGTCAAATACGACTCTCCAATATAGATGCAAATGCCCACAATCATACATGGAACGAGAACGAAAGAATACCTTCCCGTAAATTTGAAAACGGTGACTATGGATACA